>PVIA01005092.1:0-122642 GCA_004024845.1 Tonatia bakeri
ATATATATATATATATATATATATATATATATATATATATATTAAATTCTGGAATAAACCGAACAGACACGATGAAGTGGGTTTTATAGATTTAGACATCGAAGAAGCAGGTTTTCTAAGGAAGCTAAATACTTAGGGAGATTAAAAAATTTGAACTTCTAACTGGTGGTTCTCAAGGAGACCTGGAAAGAGCTTATAGTTAACTGTACAGCGTGTGAGTGATGTAAATGGGACAGCGTTTCGATTGGCATTCGATAACATTCGGTGAAAGTTGTGGATTTGGGTCGGGAGATAAGTGTTGAGCAGCTGGAGGTCAGACGTGCCTATTTGTCTCAATCTGTAGCTCTAGTGGAGCAGCGGAGTAAGTTGTGAGCTTTCTCTATGACATCCGTTTTCCTAGAAGTTCTTATCTAATGTATGCGGTGGGCATTAATGTTACTGTTTAATGATTCATAGCTGCTGGTAAGCGTCTGTCTAAATAGCCTATCAGGAACACAGGTCTTATACTTTTATCTATATGATGATTGAAGCTAGTTGTCCAAATCTCCAAAACTTAAAGCCAAATGCATTGTTATGATGCAGTGGGCTGCAGAGAGCAGAAATCAGGAGTTTGGAGGCCTGGGTCTTGGACCCCGCTCTGTCGTCAACTAACACTGTGACTTTGAGTCAGGCACTTCACTCTTCCAGCCTAAGTGTGCTCATTTCTAGAATGAGAGTCAGGTTTTTTCTAACAAAAATTCTGGGAAGTACAAAATTCCATACAGGCCTGTTTTAGAAGTTACCTTTGCAGTAACTATGACTAAGTTGAATGAGTACTATTTTTTAAACACAATCTTGTATGTTTTACACTGCTTTTAAAAAATCTTGGGAGGAAAAATTGGGTGTCTTACATGCTAACAACTAGGAGTCTCACATTCGTGCTGCTGACAAGGAAAAGGGTTTTAGGCTTTTTCCTGCCACAGTCTCTGTCACATACTCTTTGGTTTTTTTTACAACCCTTTAAAAATGTAAAAACGATGCTTAGTTCAGGGGCATGCACAACAGGGCCTCTAGGTTGCTGACCCTGCTAAGGGATATTGTCTTCATATGGTTTTGGTGTGGTCAAAACATGGTCTTTTTGTAGAAATAACAAAACATACACCTTCAGGTCATTTAGGTACTAAAATTAAGGAGAGATCTCCCATGTTCTGTTTTGGTTTATGTCTTTGGGGTGGAAGAACTGAAATAAACTGACTCATTTTTTTTTAGGACTTTGAATGTATTACTTAGCATAGACAAATTACCATTAATTAACCTTTGCTTGAAATATGTTTAATTCAATCCAGTTATGTTCCTGTTTTGCTTAATTTTATTAACATTGAAAAATAAATTTCTCTTGCCTGTTTGTATAGAGAACTTAAATAGCATAAATATTCCAGATTCAGTTACAAGTTGGAAGCTATAGGAACTCCTTAAAGCAGAACTCTTACAGTAATTTATACTAAGTAGCGATCTGGGTATCTTGAAGGCAGTTCACTTAAAAAATGGCTTAAGACATAAAATATGCGACAAAGGGGAGAGGATGTGGATTTAGTTCCCTTAAGGCAGTTTGAGGTTGCCTGAAAACACTGCCCTCCTTTGCTTTCAAAGGGGAAACTCACATGGGATGTTGAGTTACCTGCCTAGCACTGGGCCAGGCATCGCACAGCATCAGAAGGGTGAGAAGCTCTCAGGGACCTTGTAAACTGCAGGAGTACATGTGTAACATAAGGCAGAAGGTCACTGCCATGGGAAAGGCACACAGGAAGTATGAGCAGGAAAGGCTTCTTATTCAGGTGGACTTTAAATTAGTGTGGAGGGAGGGCAGTGGGATTAAGAGGACTGCCAGGCAGAAAAAACATGACCAAAGGTGGAAAGTGTAGGAACCTTTCCAAGGACTGGCTGATAGGTTGTGCCAGAGGTAGAGTATGTTTTCGGGGTAATGGAACACAGAGCTAGACTATACTAGGAAAAACTCTAAAGAACAAGTGGAAGATTTCATATTTCAGTAGGCAGTGGAAACTCATTAATCATTTTTGACTTTGAGTGAGGAGGACAGTAGAGGCTGGGGAAGGAGGCTCACCCAGTGGTCTGGAATGGCTGCTAAGTAATGGGCATCTAAACTGGAGCAACCACACTAGAATAGAAAAGGAGAGGCTGGCTGAACAAACAGGTCTGTGTTATTGAAGGTCTGCTAGGTACTCACTGTGTGAGGTGCTCTGTGGGATAATGTTTAATTGAGGCCAAGTTATCAAGGCTGGGTGGAGAGCTTTCAATTAATTGTGAAGGTAACAGAGTTGTAGATGTAAGAGAAATGACTCATAGAAGCAGTGCTTTAGGAAGTCTTTCTTTTTTAAAGATTTTATTTATTTATTTTTAGAGAGAGGGGGAAAGAGGGAGAGAAACATCGATGTTAGAAAGAAACATCAATTGGCTGCCTCATATACACACCCTGACTGGGGACCAGACCTGCAACCCAGGCATGTACCCTCATGGGGAATCGAACCTGTGATCTTTTGCTTTGCAGGACAGTGCCCAACCCGCTGAGCTCACCAGTCAGGGCTTTAGGAATTCTTTTGGAGATCAGTGGGACAGGAGTTAAGAGGGAAGAAACTGGAGATGAATTTGGGGGCTGATTCTCTAAATGCATATATGAAATGGTGAGGAACTGGACCTAGGTACTCAAATGTAGGAGGAGGGAAGGCATTGGTGAGGGCAATTACTTTGTCCTCCGGGAGGCATTTGGCACTGTCTGAAGACATTTTTGGTTGTCATAACTGGGGGAAGGGAGCAGTTATACTGGCGTCTGGTGGATAAAGGTGAGAAATGCTGCCAAACATTCTACAATGCAGGGAACAAACTTCCACAGCAAAGAATTATCGGGCCCAAAATGTCAATAGTGCTGAGATTGAGACAGTCTGACCTGGACTCGTGGTGGCAGAGGGGCAGAAAATGAGGCCAGAGATACAGTAGAGATTATGCAGGTAGACTTGGTGACGTTGAGATGACAAAAGACTAGGGCAACAATTATGTTCTGTTGGACCCCACTCAGAAAAGGGACTGGAAGAGGGCCTGATTTTTAGAGAGATAATCATGAATTTGATTTCAGGCATTTAGAGATAGCAATGCAAATTTCCAGGAGATAGTTGGAAACAGGTGGAGATCTGTCCACCTCAGTGCTGGTTCTTGCAGTGAAGTCGAGGTGTTGGGGTCACTTCTTCCTTTATCACCTAAGTGTCTCGGGACAGGGACAGATAGCTTCTCACACTGGGCATGCATCTGCACATCAGGACTTTGACTGATGTAGTAGTTTTCAGCATTTGTTAATAAAAGCACGAGATGGCTGAGTCATCGGGGGAATGAGCCTAGGAACAAAGAACAGAGGGCCCAGAACTGAAGGAGGAAGGAGCTGGCCTTTATTGAGTGCTTATTATGTTCCTTTTACCAGGCAAATAACTTTCATGGAGGAATTCATTTGATGTTTGCAATAGCTCTGAAGTGAATGTTAACTAGGAACTTGATAGGTAGAGAAATTAAATAATTTGTTAGTGAATAGAGTCTCTCTTCCAATTTACACGTATATGGATTTTCTCCTTTACATAGTAAATAGTTTTATGTATGATGATGTCTTGAAACACAGCCACTTAAGAGAAATAGGAAGATTCTTGTAGTTGGTAACCTGGGCACATAGGCGCACAATTTTGTATTACTGCAACTATCAAGCATCTTAAGGTATGCTCATTAATTATGCTGGTTTGCAATAGCAGAGTAAAACCTGTTTTGAGTTTAAGGGGGGTTTTTTGGAGACAGTGTAGCAATACACAGAGCGATTAGCTAACACTTGATAGGATTATGTTCCACACCACAAAGGTTCAGGATTAGGGGGAGAAAAATCTGTCTCCTAGGATCTACTTGTAAGGAATTTTGCTGTCTGCTCAGCAAGAAAATATTCAGTGGCTTAAAGATACTTTTTTTCCAGAAGTAATTTATTTTTAAAGATTAGGGAAGGTATACTATTTACCACACTGTGTTTTCTTGGCTTTTACTTAAAAGCTCTATGTAGGGAAATGTTTTTAAAATGTCATACAGATTTTGAATACATAATAACTTAACAGAAGTTTCCAGTACTAATTTTTTCTTTATTGAAGGTTATAAACAATGTACTCTATTAATGAGGCTGAAAAGTCTTTTAGATCATTTGTGTTGAGCGATATCTTGGTAGAATATTTGAATGACTCATTAATTTAATGGGGGAAAAGTGACAACAATGAAACAAACCATTTTGTCTTTCTCTTAAAATTTGTTCAATTGTAAGAACTACTCATTAGTGATAGGATTAAAAGGAGGGAAACAGCCTCATTATGCACTGAAATTTATAAACTCAGTACAAATAAGTGTCAGATTTGTTCTTCTGCAGTTGTGATTATGTTCATTTGTAATTTCTGAATCACTAAAATAGTTATAAGAATGTTCAAAAATAATCTTGCCTTAGGCACTTTCTTATATACAGTTGGAAAACATATTGTGGGGGGTACCCAGAAATACCTGGAATTATGTTCTCAAGGGCAGGCCTCTTGAGTACAGGCTTCCTCCAGTAGGTGAGTGTGCTAGGAACCCATCTGTGTCAGTGTACCAGCTTGTGTGGTTGTGAGAGGCTGCATTTCAGCTTCAGTGAATTTTTTTTGAAGATACTTTCAGCATGTTTTCCCATTTCATGATGGGTAATTTATAAGCACACCTGCCCAAACCACATGGAATATTCAGCAGTTTTTGACCAAAAAGGGCATGACTCCCTTGCCCCTCCCTCCCTCTTCATCCTGAGTGATTTTTTTTTGTTTCCCTGGATGAAAAAGTCCTGAAAGGAAAATGTTTTGCCATTGTGGAAGAGGTGAAACAAAAAACAATAGAAGCACTGAATAGTGTCAAAATTGATGAGTTCAAAAACTGTTCTGAGCAGTGGAAAAAAATCTCGATAGGTGCATTACATCAAATGGAGAGTACTTTGAAGGTGCTGAAGTTTCAACATGTAAGAATAAATACACATTTTTTTATAAATCAATTCTAGGTTTTTGTGACACCCCCCCCCCCGCCCAACGCCTCTACATTGTTTGTGAAAAAAGTCTCAATGGCTTTCTGTAGTGTTATAGTTATTACTTTAAAATTTTTCTCTTTTTTATATCATATTGTGCTAATTTTGGTCTTTTTTTTTTTTTTTTTTTGGTTCCTTAACCTGTTTCACACAGTTAGTCTTAGTATTTTGGAAATTCATGCTAAGCATTGTGTGGAGCTGTAAAGGAGCCTGAGAGGTTGGTGTAAGGCACGCTAAAAGGGGAGGCACTTCCAGTCCCATCTTTAGCTAGCTTTGTGACCGTGAACAGGTCACTTAATGTCCGGGTGTTAGTTCTCACTACATGAAATGATTGGATTGGATTTTCAAACAAGAGTGTAGGGGGTGGCACCTCTAACCACAACTTTAAGAAACTAGCACACAGACTTGAAATTAGTTGCTTTGTGATTTTGACACTGGAATTGATTTTTTAATATTTTGGGGGGAAAGTTGAATAGGAGAATTTCAAAGGTTTTTTCAGTGCTTAGTTCTTCAAGGTATCTAGACTTTTAAATGGGTGATAAACTTGACGTTTCTGAGGTTTTCCCTCATACATGTCTCATTTTCTGTAGTCTCTCTGGTGACAGGTGGCATCTTCATTTGTCTTTTCCCTTCTTTACCTCTGTGTAAGGAATTTATGTCTGATGGGTTGCATGCATTAAAGGTATGGCAAAAAAATCAGGATGTAATAAGTTTGGCTCAGAAATCTTTTAAGTTCACACCACACACCAAATTTCATTGGGATTTGATAAATTGCAGGACTTAGGCTTCAGAAAAAATTAATCTCAGTTTTGTTTCAAGAATTGACTGTATGCTAAATTTGAGTCTATTTTGTTAAATAATGAAACTAGAATTTATTAGATTGTGTATCTCCTTTTAATCTCATCTAGGTTGTAGATTCCTTTGAGGTCCTGGCACACATATCTGCTTAGAAAAGATAGTTAAACAAAATTTTGCATGTGATTTGAGGTTGCCAGCCTTCCCCCAACCTAGTTAAGCTCACTCCATGGACCACTGCATAAGAAGGTTTTAAGGAAGAGCTGGTGGATCTGTGAAATGCTGAATGAACATGTGTCATCATAAAGTTTTGTATATTTTCAATAAATACTTCTTTGTGGTTACTGTTTATATTTGGGGTGTATATGTAGTGGTGAAAATCAGAAATCTTCCCTGCCTTCATGGATTGTAATTTGTGCCACTGTAACAAAGGGACAACACTGTGTACAGTTAATAGAGAATCGTGGGAAACAACAGAAGCTGCTTAGATATAAGGGAAAGCCTCCCTGAGGAGAGGTGGACATGGAGTGAGGGAGAGAGCTGGAAGTGTTTCACAGAGAGGACCAGCATGTGAGAGGCCTGATGCTGGGAAGAGCTTCATGTGTTTGAGGAAATGAAAAGCTGGAGCATTATGAGCAAGAGGGGAAAATGGCTATAGAGCCTTGTACACAGTGATTAAAAGTTTGGCTTATAAAACACTAAAAGATTGTGTTCAGCAGACAGCGTCGTCTGAATTACACATTGTGAAGGTTGCCCTGCCGTACAGAGAAGGAGCGCTGGGGCGAGCAGAAGTACAGTAGAGCGGCCGTGGATAGGCCGCATTTCTGGCAGCATGGTGGCGCACATCAGTGGGGCAGCACTGGGATGAAGAGGGGTATACATCTTTGAGGTATTTTTAGGTGGTAGAAATAGGTCATGTAAATGCATTGGATGTAGAACTTAAGGGAAAGAGAAAAACTCAGGGATGTTGTTAGAAGTTTCCATTATTGGATGGCTGGGAAGGGAATGGGTTTTTTTAGTTTTTTGTTTGTTTGATTTTGGTGGAGGGAAAATGGTGAAATCAGGAGTTTCCTCTTGTCAGTCTTGAGTTATTGGAAGCCTGTGAGATTGTCAAGTAGGCCTCTATCAGAGAGGATGAATGAATCTTGAGGAACTCAGATATTTGGCTTGGAGATATAAATTTGAAGATTATCAGTATATTAGTGATATTTAAAGCCATGAAAATTAATGAAATCTCTGAGGAAGAGACTATAGAGGGTACAGAATTGGTTAGAAATAGAACCTCTAGGAACACTGCACGTTTTGAGTTGGGTGAGCTGGGAGGCCGCTAGGAAGGAGGCTTATGAAGGACAGCCACAGTGGGTGTAGGGGGACTGGACTGTATGTTGGATCGTGTTATGGATGGCAAGTAATGCAAGTATTTCAAGAAAAGGATATTAACCTATATTGAGTTTGGCTTAGAGGTTGAGAATATGTGGGCAGAAGTATGTCCATTGGGTTTGGCAACCTACGGGTCATCAGCAACTGAGATGAACCAGTTTCACTGACTGAGTGAGATGGAAGCCAGATTTAAGTGACTTGAGATACATAATGGCTCAGGACTGGAAATTTGATGTATAGGTAGGTAGGTCCGTCCCTCCCTCCCTCCCTCCCTCCCTCCCTCCGTTCCTTCCCTTTCTTTTGCCCATGAAAGGAAATAGGTATGGGGTAGAAGCTAGAGATGTATGAGGATCTTTGTTGAATGTAAGAAACACTGAAGCATAGTTTTAATTGTTAGGATTAATAAAGGAAAGAAGGAAGACGAGAGAAGTCCTTGGGTAAACAAGAACGGTCAGGAACCTGACTGCACAGAGGGTGTTCTGTAATAGGAAGTGGATCATCCTCAGTTTTATAAGGGGGGAAGAAGTAAGAACACACATATAGAGGCGAATAGTATATAGATTTGGAGGAGGGAAATTAGGATATTCTAGCCTAATGGCCTCTACTTTTTCTACAAACAGAGGCAAGGTTAACAGTTCAGTAGTGAGAAATAACCTGAATATGAAAGTAAGAAAAAAATCTATTCACAGTGGCATCAAAAGAAATAAAATACAAGGAATAAAATTTAATAAAAGAAGCACCAAGATGTTTGTACTACAAACACTGCTGAGAGAAGTTAAAGAAGATTTAAATAAATGTAGAGATGGTCTGTGTTCATGGATCAGAAGATTGAATAACAAGCTAATAGTTCTACCCAAATTGATTACAGATTCAACAAAATCCTAGTAGACTTTTTTTTAAGAAATTGCCAAGCTGATCCTAGAATATATAAGGAAATGCAGAGGACATGCAGTAGCCAAAACAATTTTGAAGACAAACAAAATAAGAGACTTACCCTAGCTAATTTAAAAATTAAGCTATAATCTATAATCAAGAACATGCAATTGGCTCGCTGGGTATCTGAGTTGGAGCATTGTCCCGTACACCAAAAGGTTGCAGGTTCGATTCCTGGTCAGGGCTCATACTTAGGTTGTGGGTTTGATCACCAATTATGGCAAGGACAACCAATGGATGTTTCTCTCTCATATGGACGTTTCTTTCTTTCTCTCCTTTTCTCTTCCTTCCTCTCTCCAAAATCGATAAACACATCATCGGGAGAAGATTTTTTAAAAGTGAGTTATTTGAAAGAAAAAAAAAGAATATGTGAGATTGGCTTAAGGATAAGCATGCAGAGCAGTGAAACAGAATTGAGAATCCAGAAATGAAACCCTCCATGTATGATTGTTTTTTTTTTTTTAAGTGCCAGGATAGTTCAAATGGGAAAGGATAGTCTTTCAACAAGTAGTGTTGGGACAATTGGATATCTGTATGTTTTAAAAAATGGACTTCAGACATGTTGTTGTATATATCTGTATGCTTACTGTATGAACCAGCAATTCCACTTTTAGAATCTACCCAAGAGAAATGAAAATGTGCACACAAAAAGGTATAAATGTCTGTTAGCACCATTATTACAATAGTCAGAAACTGAAAAGCAATAAAAATAAATGTCCATCGTATGGTGAATGGATAAACAAACTGGTATAACCATACAGTGGATACTGTTCTATAAATTACTGATAAATGCTACAGCAAAGATGAATGTAAAAAATGCAGCAAGCCAGACACAAGAGTACAGATTGTGTGTTTGTTCTCATGATGAGTTTTTTTTTTATATTAAGATATTTGCAAACTTACCCATTTTTTATAGTCCTTTGGTTTCCTTCATAATTTTTATATCAGGTATAATATTTTGTGAATGATCTGAATCAAGAAATATCCATATATGATTATATTGCCTTTTATGGAATTAGAAAGGTACTTGAAATAATAATTCAAAAACTATTAAAAATACCATCTTTGTTTTTGTGTAATACCTTATTTGTTTGAACTTTTCCCTGATCATCTCAACCAGATAACCCTCCTGTAACCTTCCCACACCGGTCTGTCTGTTTGCACGCGTATAACATCTTGTACTTTCAGCCTCCTGTTCAGGTTTTCTCTTGATAGGGGGCAAGCAACTTGAAGTCGAGTGTTAGCTTATCCTTGCTTTCCCTCATTCCCCTCTGTTCACGGTAGGCACCCGAAACATGTTGGACTGTTTAATTTGGCGCTTCAGGGCTTCACTTCTCATCAGTGCATTGAAGAGTCCTAGCCTAACCTCTCCATTTTATCACACCGCTTGAAACATTCCAAATGCCAGTGAATGAGCCTTTTGAACAATATGAAACCTCTGAGATCAGATTGTATATAGATCTTTCAACTAGACTGTGAGTATGTTAGCGGATACTTTTGAAGTTGTTCATGTAACTCTAGTGAAATATAGTGAGCATGTATACTAATAACTTTTTTTAAAGAAATTTCAATGTTCAATTTCTTTAAAGATTTTATTTATTTATTTTTAGAGAGGGAAGGGAGGGAGAAAGAGAGAGAGAGAGAGAAACATTAATGTGTAGTTGGTGGGGGACATGGCCTGCAACCCAAGCATGTGCCCTAACTGGGAATGGAACCTGCGATGCCTGGTTCACAGCCCGCGCTCAATCCACTGAGCTACACCAGCCAGGGCAATAACTTTTCTTTAAGGTACTGTACCTTAAGGCTTTTCTCTTAATTTTTTAAAGATATTATGGTTTACTATATGGTTTACTATAGTAGTAAACTCACGAGTTTCTCTGCCTTTGAGAAGTATAATTTCCTGTTCTTGAACTTGACAATGAACAGGTAGTGGTAGACAATTAATTTAAATAAGGGAACAGGTCAGTGGTTTTTCAGAGAAGGCATAGCATTCTCAAAATGCATGATACTAGAGAAATCATATCAAATCCGAGTGGTCATGCCCACCCAGCCTTAAAAGTTATCTGCCAATTCACCCTCAAATCTCACAGTCTTGTTTCTTGTGATTCTCCTAACACGGACTTTGTGTTCCAACACCGCAGATCTGTTTTCTGTTTCTCACAGTTACTTACTTTTTATCAGTTTCTTCATGCTACTTTTTTCATCTGCGGTACCCTCCCCCAACTTCCAGGCTCCCACACTCCTTCTTTTTCAGACTGTGACTTAGCTTTGGTAGGGTTTGGAAATTTAATTTGAACATCCTCACCCTCACTTGGAGACTTTCGTTTCCCCATTCTTTTGCATGTGTTTTGCACTGTATATTGCCTTTTGTTCGTTTGTGTCACTGCTTAGCTGCTTTCCAGTGTTTTTACATCCTAACAGTAGTTTAGCAAACTGAATAAAATTCAGGTTGGTTTTCTTTCATGACCTCACAGTGTTTAGAGCAGCAAAAGCACATAGTAGGTGTTTAGAAAATAACCAACTTTTCAGAGCAAACCAGTTGCTTAGCCCTGCTGTTGCTCTGCATTTGTAGATGCAATTGGGGTGATGAGTTCTGGGCTCTTCACCCAGGGAAGTAAAAAGGGCATGGTGAAGCTTACAGCCTTGGATGTTCCACTGCTAGCACTTTGGGTGCTCTCTCCCCACCCCAGTCAACATTCTAAGCATGAAAAGAGACAAGGAGGTGGCAAGAACAGGAAAAAATATTCTGAGCTCTCTCATTTTGCTGCTTTGTTGACTGACATTGTCAGTTCTCCCTTGTTCCCTTTTTTCCTATTATTTTATAGAAGAGTGATTATAAGTTTAAAAAGAAACAAAACTGGAAATTTATTGGCAACTAAAGAAATAAATTATGGTGGAATCTGCCTATCTTGGGGCTGTGGCATTGTACATTCTTTTGTAAAATGTCATAAAGCACAGCTTCTGTCAGCTCCCAACGTACCTGGCTGAAAGTGGAAGACCACAAATCCAGGTAGAGATGAGGGTGCTGGGCACGCTCACAGTGGTATCACTCAGGGATAGCACATTCCTCAGCACAGGCCACTGATCCTTGGGACACGTCAAAGTTACAAATTACAGTACTTGTCACGGTCCACATAAATCCCACATAATAGTGAAAACTGCAGATGGGAAACCTTTGAAATCTAAGAGCCTACTGTATTCTGTGCCTGCCTTAGAAAGCTAAGTACTTAATAACCAGAAGAAGGGAGTTTATGGTTAGATTTTCTACTATCCACAGTTTTGAACCCCTAGACATAGAAATCTTTTACTTCCTTAATCACATTTCTGCTGATTCCCCCAAGACTTGATTCTGAAGCCAGTGCAAACTTAGTGTTTCTCACTTGGCACCTAACAAATGACAAAAACAGAATTGTCATAGTTACTAATTGTATTGTGTCATGGTTATTTTCTGCATAGTGTTCCTTTTTTGTTTCCTGTGTTGTTCATTTGACCCTGCCTACCCATTTGCTGTCTTCTTATTTTTCTTCTTCCTTTTATTGCCAAATATCAAGTGACCCAGATTTCTCCTCTGCTGCCTGTACCCTCCCTAAACTTGAATAATCTAGCTCTATCATTACCCTTCTCACATCCCCCTTTTAAAATATATATTCTAAAAGTTCACTTTTATTCCTAGTCACCAAATCCAATAACATTTTCGTAGGCCTTAATCTGTTTTACCACTTCCCTTGCAGTTGACACTAACTTCTTGGTGCATAGTATCTCTTCTTTTTGTTCACCTTGATGCTAAATTATATGTTATCATATGTCTTTAGCATTCTGTCTTCCCACTGCATGTCCTCTTGTTCAGTCAGCTTTAATTCCTTTCCTTACGTATATAGCCAATGAGGTTTTCTTTCTTTGAAAGGTCTCAGCTAATCCTTTTCTATGCTTTGCATTACTTATCCAAGCCCTGACCACCTTGTTGCTAAACTGCTGCAGTTGCTTCCTAAATTTTAACTAGCTTTTCTGTAATTGGTGAGGAACCAGTAAGTAAATTTCTAAAAAATTATATGCCATTCCTCAAATTTTCAGTATAGTTTGGCATTTAGAGCCTTCACTATCTTAGCTTAGTCCAGTTTGCTACCTAGTCATCACTACAATCCCTACTTTGATCTATGGGTGCCAGCCCCACCCCTCCACCCCCAATATGGCCATCTTGTTTTGACTTAACCAAAAACCAGTCCATTTTTTAAGGTCCATATCAGACTTTTCTTCCTTCATAAATATTTTGAATGCATAATAAACTGCTCTTCAACTCTTAGAGTAACAAGTGGGATAGGCATTGAGCAGTTTTAGATATGTTTAATTTTTTTGATGTTTTTATTTATTTTTAGAGAGTGGAAGGGAGGGAGAAAGAGGGAGAGAAACATCAATGTGTGGTTGCCTCTACTGTGCCCCCTACTGGGAACCTGGCCTACAACCCAGGCATGTGCTCTGACTGGGATTCCTACCGGTGACCCTTTGGTTCATAGGCCCGCACTCAATCCACTGAGCTACACCAGCTAGGGCTAGATATGTTTAATTTTAAACTTAGAGAATAGGTACTATCTCTGGTTTACAGCTGAGAAACCTGACTCCAGAGGCTAGATGCTTGACATGAGTTGGGATTCAAATCCAGCTCCTTCTGATGACAAAATTTGTGTTCAGTCAAGACACCAACCATTTTGATATGTAAGATTACAGCCTTACGTCATGGTCTAGCTACTTCAATTGTATGTCTTGTTTACAGCTAGGTGAGAACGGGGATGTGTGAGTTCTTAAGAGCATTTTGATGAGGCCTTCCTGTATCGTCGCAGGTTTTAATAACCACTCTGCCTCCTTTTTGTGTTAAAGCAGTCTTAAAAATGCTGTAAGTGCAAGAAAGTTTGCAGCCATGGCTGCATCCTTGAATTAAGGGGAGGCAATGGAGCAGATGATGATTTGTCTCCCAAAGTGTGGGTTACACACCCAACAAGATGTGCAAGCACGTTGTGGGAGAGCCGTTCTCTTTTCAGCTGGTTTTCAAATCTGATTAAGGAGATTTGGGTACTTGTGAGTTTTTAAGTTCGGTAATTGTAAGTTTTTAACACCTTTCCAACACAGTTTACTCTTTTAATAAAGAATTAGTAGGCTTTGATGTAGTCACAAGCCAATTTTGCAGACAGTGTTATTAGGCTGAAATTACATAATAGTTTTGCCCTGGCTGGTGTGGCTCAGTGGGTTGGGTATCCTCCACAAACCCAAGGGTCACCAGTTTGATTCCCAGTCAGGCACATGCCTGGGTTGCAGGGGCTAGTTCCCTGGTTGGGGGCATGGGAGAGGCAACTGGTCAATGTTTCTCTTCCTCTCTTTCTCCCTGCATTCCCCCCTCTCTAAAAATAAATACAATTTTTTAAAAAATTAACTAAAATTTAAAAATTAAAAAATTTTTGCATTGAATTACTATTTTTGTTGTCTTCTATTTCAAGTGATACATATTTTCCATTTATATTGTAATACAAGTTCCTTTTAAAATAAATTTTATTAACTTTTTAAAAAGTCTTCATCTAAAGAAGAAATACTAAGAAGAACGTAGTAGCACAGGTGGCCCATGGACTTGGCAGGATTCATGAAGGTGACATGCTAGTGTCCAAAGTTTGGGAAACACTGGCATGATGGAAAAAGCCAGGCTGAGGAGTTTCACAAAGCTGGGCTCGTTTTGGCCCTGCTTCTTTCTAGTCTTTGACCTTGGGCAAGAACTTTCTTTTTGCCTCACTATTTTGATTTGTGAAATGACTATAACAATGCCTGCTTTTAAGGGTTGTTTGAGGATTGTCTTAAATAAGTACTAGTATATCACTCTAAATGGTAGTTTTTCATCATCATCATCTATTTATTTTCTTTTGTCATTTAGTCAACAAAAAATCTTTGATAGAATTTTAAAGATGCAGTTTAGTTCTAAGGATTTCTTACCCTCATGCAAATACTTAACTGCTCTGGGCCTTAGTTTCTTAAGGTGTTAGTTTATTTGCATACTGGGAATAATACAGCACCAGCCTCATAGTATTGTTTTGAGGACTAAATTAATTCATAAAATACTTGGAAGAGTCTCTGGTACTTGCAGTAGTGCTATAAAGCTGTTAGCTGTTAGCCATTACTATTGTTATTAGTTATGTTCCTAAAATGTTGGTTATAAAACAAATACAGTAAGCCAAATTATTTCCCTATTTTTTTCAATAATTAAATTAGTACTCTTCCTACAAAGTGGAATATTGAGCGTAAGACAATAACAAACCAGAATACAGAAAGTTTATTATCAAATATTTAATAAAAACCATCATAAAACACTCGGAATAAAAATACTGATTTTTGAATTTCACACCAGATCTTGTTCCTTTGGAGCTTGATTTACAGGATGAGGCTTAGCAAATGACTTTATTATTCCCATATAAATCCCAGCACAAATTAATTTAACTCCTTATATTTTTGCTCAACATAACAATTCATATTTAAACATAACGTCTGTGTCATTTTTTAAAAAGGGGACAAATGGCTAATAAACTATGTCTGGTACTGTGGCAGAAATAGTTTTCAGAGGGTATTTTGTACATATAATTATATGTATCATATGTAATAGACTGAAATTTGCATTCAGATAAATAATATTTACACTATAAAAGATCTTAGATGTAGAATCTAACGTCATTTTGTTTAGGAAACTTGAGATATCTGAGTTAGCTATATTTACATAGCAAGCAGTTATCAAAACTTGATTCTGTGGCCTATCCACCAAAAACTAACAGCTCTTGTTTTATGATAATAACATAGAACTCTCTGTATAATACAACTTATATTAATTTACCTCTGGGCAAATAGGATACCTTATAAAATAAAACAGTTGTTAAGAGCATGGGTTTCATTCCAGGTTCTGTTACTGTGTATCCTTGAGTAAGCTCACCAGGATGAAACAGTACGTACTTCTTATGGTTGTTAGAATGATACTAGTTAATGTGTTACTGTGCTGGGAATAGCACCTGCCATGTATATACACTGTTTATGCTAGCTATTATCAGAATCATTATCGTCATCCTTACTCTGTAATAACACAGTAGCCCATAGCACAAATTAAAACATCATAATAACAGTGGAACGAATGGGTTTCTCTTTATCACAAATAATAGAAATTTCCTAGGCCGGGGTTTGCTGCTACCTGATTACTGATAAAGAAATGAACCAGAAATTATATCACAGTTGCTTAAACCTGTCCAGTCTGGTTCTACTCACTGACTGCAGAAAATTCAGAGCTTCACTGTGTTCTATATGTTTATGAAAAAATCGCGGGTTCCCAAGTCTTCCCACTAAAGGAGCAGTAGAGGTGACATAATGCAGTAGGTAAACACGCATTCTGGAATCCTCAGCTTCCCCACGTACTTTGATTTTTGGTAGGTTACTTGACTTTTCTGTTCCTTAATTTTCTCATCTGTAAAAGTGGGATAAAGGTCCCTGTCTTTCAGGGAGAAAAATTTCTGTTATGACAACAGTGTGGTGATTGCAGTGCGGGGAGGGGTGGTGTGGGGAGGTGGAGGCAGAGGAGGGTAAAGGGGGGGATAAATGGTGATGGACAGAGACAAGACTTGGGTGGTGAACGCACAACACAGTGTACAGGTGATGTACTGTAGAATTGTGCACCTGAAACCTGTGCAATTTTGTTAGCCAGTGTCACCCCAATAAACTCAATAAAAAAATTCATTATGAAGACTGAATGAGCTAGTTTATAAGTGCTTTTAAAATTACATCTGGTCCAGTGTTTAAATGTTTAACTTTTATCATTATTTAAATTTTTTTATTAAATAGGAGTTGCTGAGGCTCTAGACTAGTCAGTTAGGTCTCCAAGTAAGAAAACAGGAGGGTTTGAGTACTGGTAACTGGTTCCTGAAAAATAGTACTCCTTAATCAAAAATTAATATTTAGTATGGCATACTGTAAAGAGATATGTTGTAAATGTTGACTTTGCATGTTGTTTTGTGCATCTTACAGGCTTAATGGGCTTGCTTGAGACAGTGCCAGCTTACGTGTGCCTTTTGCCCAGACATAACTATACATGTGCTCCCTTTCACTCCTGCGGATGTCTCAGGTTGGATATAAATTTTATGGTCACCCTAAGTATAGTTTACTGGCCAGGTTTATTTTACTGCACTCTCCCCATGCCCCAATATTGTCCAAAGACAAATACTACTATTTTAAGCTTAAGTTTTAGATGGATTGTAGTATTTTTGAAAGTACCATTGCATTTTTGTTGTTTTTCTCTTTACTTTTAATCTGTATTTCAGTCCTCTTTTTTAAAGGTTTTTTGTTGTTGTTGTTAATATAGATAATACCAAAAATTTATTTGGGAATTTGGGACTTTAATTGAACTACCAACAAATTTTATAGGCAGTGATATCATATTTCATATCAGAAAGTTCTTACATTTTGAGGCTATCAGAAGTGTTTTATTTATTTAGGTAACTAATGACATTCTGATTATAAGCAATAAAATATTTATTGGTCTATTTATACTACTCTTATCATAGTAGACAGTGGAAGTGTATATTGCCCAAAGCAAGTAAAATTTATAGTTAAAGGATTAAGAGTCAGATATTACTAAGAGGAATCTCTTTAATTACCTATACTATTCAGAAATTCAAATCAAGAACATTAGAAACTTTAAAAATCATCCTCAATCCTCATTTATGTTGATTATTTAACTCAAGACATTTCTTACGGTTCTTTTCTTTAGCAGGTACAATAAAATTTGCCTTTTAAATATAATTAAGCTTCTAGGTCCTGTAGCAGTAATCTATATCATTACAGTGTTAAATTTCCTTTTTACCAATATTTACCAATATAGTGTTAAATATCACAGTATTCAGTAAGGGGAAAAGAATATATACATATAATATATTTGAACTTTTTCTGCTGAAAAGTTATTGAATTGAAAAATATACCTCTTTCAAATTACTTGCTTGCAGTATAGAAAGGGGATTAATTCTTATCCAGTGCTTATATAATATTTTGGTGCGTCATATAGATAGTAAGGGCCCAAGAAAATCTCATATTGCTATTTTGCGCTAGTAGTTATGACAGCTCTTATACATTTCTTATTTTTGAGGTAGTCTGTAAATTAATGTGTGCCACTTGTCAACATAAAAATGTATACAATTTTTTATTTTACCTAAGAATACTGTTGGGGAAAGACTTGAAAAACTCACCCTTAACTGAGATAGGACAGTGGTTGATATGTGAATGGAGGTACGAAGGTATGATTGAAAGGAAGAAAAGAAGTAAGGGAATGCCCATGTATTTATGTAAAAGTTAAGATGAAATCATACCAGGAGAAAGCAAGAGGCAATGTGGTCTTGGGGAGCAGGCTTGAAATCAAAGACCCTTTGAATTGTGTAAGCCAAGCAATAAGCACGAAAGGTTTTGAATAAGAAGGTAATGTAGTGAAAGTGTGTTGAGATATTTGCTCTAGTACAACTAAGTATCTGGAGAGGGTTGTCAAGATTGCATTTCACTTCAGATCTGAGTTTAGTAAAGAAATTTGGCAGTGGAGTTGGTCACTAATAGCTAAAATCATTTAGGAATGCAAATATGCACCGTGCATGCAGTAATGGATATTAGTCACCCACTTTCTTGTTGGACTCTGCTAAGTATCTAAATTAAATTGTTTTTGTAACAAAGAAAAATACTAGAGGTTAGTGTGTGTGTCCATATAATTTGTGTTGACAGCAGTGTTTGAAAAAAAATTAAGTCATGCCGAAATGGCTTTGACGTGTGAGGCCTCTCCAGAAAGTATCCAGCCATGTAATATGAAAATAGAGGCATTTATTGAAGAAAATACAAGAAACATTGTACATAGGACAATGATGCCTCAGTCTGCTTCAGAGTAGGCACCTTGGGGCCTCACAATAGTTCTGTACAATTTATCTCCAGTTATGACCTTCCTGAGGAAATCTGGTTCATCGGTGGTGGTTTGAATCAAGTCATCAGCAACTGCAGCGCAATCAATGTCCCTTCTGCTCTGGTAACAGAAGCTACTGAATGAATTTTGCTACAACACGTTTCATGCCAATATCTTGCATCAAAATCTCTGGCACAGTAGTATTTGGAATCCCTAGATTACCTTCTGGTTCTCACACTGTCAGTCACTGACCTTTGTGGATTGCAGCTCATACATGTTCAACATTCTCAGTGTCGTGCTTATTGTAGGAACTTCCAGAATGTGGATCACTTTCAACAGATTCTTGACCATCTTTGAAACGTTTATGCCACACTTTTATTTGCTCTGCACTCATTGCATCATCCCTGAAAGCCTTCTGAATCATCCAGATAGTTTCTGCATAGGAATGTTCAAGCTTAACACAAAATTTGGTGCAGATTCGTTGCTCTCTTGCTCAGTCATTTTGAATGCAAGAGCCACACAGTGCACACACTCACTCAAATGTATCTACCACCGCCACTGACTAGTACATCGAAGTTGTCATTGTTCACATGTGTGCATTCTAGTCCACTCTCCTTAGCTGCCAGGTTAGATGGGTGTTGTGCAAACCATTCTTGTTAATAATAACAATGGCTGGATTTTTCCCGGACAGACCATGTATGCCCCTATCTTTGCCATTGACTTTTTTCCTTGACTTTTTCTCCTTGCCACAGGATATTGTGGTGATAACATGATATGTATGGATTATGTAAAATCTTAAACAACCTGGACAGAGCAAACAATGTTTATTATTAGAAAATATTTAATTTTTAAAGAAATGGTAAAAATGATCTTTTTAAGTAAAAAAGATTGAATTCAAATGAAGACTAACTGAATTTGGTAAATCAGGATGGCATGAGCACCATTGGGGAGCCATTCTTTTCAGCAGTAAGTACCTATTTTGTGCAAAGTACAATGCCAGGTTGTAGGGGATTCCATTATGACTAAATTACAGTCTCTGCCTCCAAGAAGCTTAGTGGAGGAACGGGGAGTCTGTGCTGTGGTTACCATAATTGCACAGAGAACTCAAGTAACTCAAATTGTAGAACTTGGACTACTAGTACAAAGAAAGAAAAAGTCATTTCTTATAGAATAGGAAGGATAGAAAATGTTACAGGAATGCAGAGGCTCTTATGGTGGGTTGTGAATGAAGAGTGTAATTTTAACATACAGACATAGTTGAGAGAGAAATATGGAGAGAGAGAAAAGTGAAAATGTGAAGGAAGAAGTTCAAGTCTAGATTGGTCACAATAAGACAGGGAAGGGAGTTTGGAGCTATGTTATAAAGAATCTTGAATGCTAGACTTAGAAGTTTATTCTTTTTTTTTTTTTTAAGATTTTATTTATTTATATTTTTAGAGAGGGAAGGGAGGGAGAAAGAGAAAGAGAGAGAAACATCAATGTGTGGTTGCTGGGGGACATGGCCTGCAACCTAGGCATGTGCCCTGACTGGGAATCGAACCTGCGATGCCTGGCTCGCAGCCCGCGCTCAATCCACTGAGCTACACCAGCCAGGGCAGAAGTTTATTCTTTAAAATATAACAAACATTTGGAGCTATGTTGTAGGATTGTCTATCTGATAGTTTGTATAGGAGTGGAAAGAGACTACAGCAAAGTTGATTAAAGATATTTCATTAATTTATCCAGCCAACAAACATATTGATGCTGTGTACCAGAAGTTATCTTGGTGCTGGGAATGTAAGAATGTAAGAGGTCTTCCCTGTTTTCTGGAGTCTCATTCTTTTGGGAAATGTTTACAATCAATAAGTAAACCAGTAAGGTGCTCAAGGAGAGCGTCTGAGATCATGGCACTTGAGCTGAGACCTGGGTGACGAAGAGGCCAGCCAAGCAAATAACTCAGGAGAAAACATACTGAGAGTATACCAAGTGCAGAGTTCCTGAAACGGGAACATGACTGACTTTTTGAAGGAAAGAAGAAGAGGTGTTTCAGAATTCTTGTATTATTTATACTGGGAGACTTTGTAAGGACTATATACCTGACACACCAGTGAAGGATGAGATAACGCATTTTCTTTGAATTAATTTCCTTGGTTACTCTTCACTTGTCTTGGTACCTTGAATCACTTTGCCAGGAAACAAGATCTTATATAAAGCCATTATATAATGAATCACTAAGGGTATGAAAATAGATTTTTTCTGGGCATCTGGAGGCTCATACAGCTGAAACACTCTTGGACCATTATATAAGTAGAGCAAGTTAATATATAACAATAATGTCTATATATGTGTATACTTTTCATGAAACGACCTCACCTTCTTTTTCCACTCTGCTCGCTAGAGAACCTGAAGGAACATTATTGCAGTTTTTGCCATTTACTGTTTTATCACTGTTTTTCTAGTATTAGCTATAGAACATCCTCTGGGACAGAATGTGTAGATAGATGGTTCACATGTTTTAAGTTGGTCCGAACATTTAAAAAAAAATGGTTTTGAGTCCATAGTAGCATATAAAAATGAGAACATATAGAAAATTCCAGATTTCCAGCTTTAGAAAAATCTAGGGATGGCATCATTTGGTAGATAATTCTGTTGCAGCAATGAGCTGGAGCTGAAAAGTGGCTGCTTCCTTCACACCTGCTTTCCTTAGCTCCCTACATGGCCGACCAACCGACCAACCGGGCCAGTTTCATTCATTTATGTTACTTGCACCTAGACTCTGTGTTTCAGTGGCTGCGTTACGGCAGGGAATATATAGCACTAACACCAAAGCAAGAGGTCCTCCTAACACTGTATTCTGATTTCACTCTGTAGAGTAAGAGGGTATGCTCTATAATAGCATTTCTCAAAGTTTGGTCTACAGACTCCTGATCTGTGAGGTCAAAATTATTTTCATAATATTAATGTATTATTTGCCTCTTTTTCTGTATGACATTTGCATTAATAATGCAACAGTAGTGGTGGATGTTACTGGTTCCTTAGCACAAATCAATGCAGTGTCACCAAACTGTACTAGTAATGTATGCTGTACTGCCATGCAGTAAAGAAGCCAGTTTCACTTAAGAATGTTATATGTGTAGAAGACACTAATTTTATTAAATATTAACCCTTGAGCATATGTCTTTTTAGTATGTTGTGTGATGAAATAGGAAGTATGCATAAAGCACTTCTGCATACTGAAGTATGAAGATTGTCTTGAGGAAAAGTACTTACTGAGTTGTGAGGTGTAGTATCAGTTTTTTTTTTTTTTTTAACGGTACATCATTTTCTTCAAGGAACAACTTGCTTGGGATTGGACAGACATTTTCTTGAAAATAAAGAGAGTATGCCTGTCACTTTAAAGGAAAAAACTGTTGTTATTAATGATGAAATTCCAGCTTTCTGGCAAAAATTAGGATTTTGGGAAACTTGTATCTGTAGGAATGGGCTTCACTGCTTCCCAGTATTAAATGATTCTTCAATAAGATAAATGGTGATATTATCAATGTGATTTTAAAATACTTTATAAATGAAATGTGTCAATATTTGGAAGATCTTCATAAGTCCATGAACCCAAGAGTTTAGAAATGACCAACGCAGAGCGTAGTTCACCAGATACCAATGAATATTAATGTAAGATTACACAAAAAAGTTATTGATGTGGCTTTAGATTCCATATTGCAGCTAGCCATTAAGCAGCTACCACTCGTTAACTTTTGTTGTGGCATCAAAAAATAGTATCAGAATTATCTGGAAAGGCTGTTTAAACAGTCCTGTTCTCCAGGACATGTCTGTGTGAAGTGGGAGTGTCTGCTTACACTTCAAACAAAATAACATATTGCAGTAAATCTAAAACAGAAGCAGATATGGGAACCTTCTCAACTAAGCTGAACGAACATTAAGGAAATTGGTATATATATAAAATAATATACTCTTCTCACTCATTTTCTTTTACATTTTGGAAAACAAAATTTTACAAAATTTTGTTACATGTAATGGTATTCTTGTTTTTGTTTTTTAAAAATTATTTTTTAAATTATTTTTTAATTTATAGTTGTGCAGTGTTATATTAGTTTCAAGTGTACAACTTAATGATTGGACATTTATATAGTTTATGAAGTGATCACCCCAATAAACTTAGTACCCATCTGATACCATACTTAGCTAGTACAATATTATTGACTGCATTCCCTGTACTGTACTTTGCATCCCTGTGACTATTCTGTAACAGTCAATTTCTACTTCTTAATCTCTTCACCTTTTTCACATTTCCCCCCAAACCCCTCTCCCATCTGGCAGTCATCAAAATGTTCTCTGTAACTATTTGTTTTTGTTTTGTTTGTTCATTTTTGTTTCTGTTTTGTTTGCTCATTTATTTTGTTTTGATTTGTTTTGTTTTTAGATCCCACATATAAGTGAAATCATATGGCATTTGTCTCTGACTTACTTCACTCAGCACAATACCTCTGGGTCCAAATCATGTTGCACATGGCAATATTTCATTTTTTTTTTTAAATCCTTATCTGAGGATATGTTTACTGACTTTTGGGAGGAGGGGAGAAACATCAGTGTGAGAGAGAAACATCGATCTGTTGCCTCCTGTACTTACCCTGTCTGGGGATCAAACCTGCAGCCCTTTGGTGCACATGACGATGCTCCAACCAACTGACCACCCAGCTGGGTCAAGGTTTCATTCTTTTTTATGACTGTCATGTTCTAGAGTCTGCAACATTGATTCCCAAAAGGTGTTACATAGAGCATCTGATTTGGAATTTTTTAGTGTTTATGGGTTAAAAATGCACTGTGCTATTTCCAAGGGGACTATGATGTATCTCAACATACTTGATGACAGAGCCTTTAACTTGATTGATATCTTTTCAAATACATTTTGGAACTACTGCTCCATGAACAGTCAATATTCAGTGTTCTGCTTAGCTTGCCTTGGAGACAGCTGGGAACAGAGAGGCTTTGGACTCAGACTAACCTGACTTTGAATTGTGGTTCTGCCACTTACTAGCCTCAGTTTCCTTTCCTGCAAACTGGGGGTAATGGTAACAAACATTGGATTGTTGTGAGCATTAAGTGGGATAACGAGTAAATAGCCTTCCTAATAGTAGGTACTCAGTATAATTGTTTCATGCTTTTTTCTAATTTCTGTTCATTACAAGTATTCCCATGTTAGTAAAGCTAATGCGTCTGGAGGAGTGTGGAGACTAGTCTAAGTTAATGGAACAATAAAAGTGACACTGACTGGCTAGTCAGTGTTGTGCATTTAGGTAGACCAAACTACCCTGGCTTTTATTTTATTTTATTTTTTTAAGGATTTTATTTATTTTTAGACAGGAAGGGAGGGAGAAAGTGAGAGAAACATCAATGTGTGGTTGCTTCTTGCACGCCCCTCACTGAGGAACCCAGCCCACAACCCAGACATGTGCCCCAGCTGGGAATCGAACCCATAACCCCTTGCTTCGCAGGCCTGCGCTCTCAATCCATTGAGCTACACCAGCTGGGGCCTACCCTGGCTTCTAAGCTACCAAAAATATACAGTCAACGTGTCCACTGACCCAGTCCCACTTAAACTGAAGAATGGCAGTTAAAATCAGTGCAGTGGAGTCACCTCATTTTTAACTTGATAATGCTATAAATGGAAGATCTATTATGTTTTGTTATATTAAATTCATAAAATTTCCTTTTAGAGAGAATATTAATGGTTTGCTGGGGTGATTCTCAGTATTATGTATAGTTTCAATATATCATTTGTTTTGTTTTGCAGGGTGGGGTTTGAGTTCTTATATTTGTGATTCAGCTTATATATTTAAGCCCAAATATCTAATTTGGCAACCACTTTACTTAGGTCTTCCTTACTTCAAATAAGAAATAACTTCCATACACCTTTATCGTTGTTAGCACTCCCTAGACCCTGGACTGTGAGACACGCCTTACGATTCATCGAGGATACTTGCACAGAGGACGCAAACATTGTCCTGGGAAAAGAACAGTGTACAACATGTTTTAGTAGAAGCTTAAAGGCATAAATTTAAATTACAGCCCTGCACTTTGTTGGATACTCTGGCCTTAATTACTTGTCCAGGCTGATTCTCTTTCTTCCTCTATATAATCATAATAATACCAATTCTGCCCCATTACTTTTAAGGATTCTAAGGGACCAGCTGGAGTTTTAGCACTATGTTTAGCATTCTGTGTGTTCGATAAATGTTAACCCCTGCCCCAGCCACCGCCACTACCACCACCATATCTGTATATCCAGAAGTAAAGAATGATACTTATCTATTGGGTTGGCCAAAAAGTTCATTTAGTTTTTTTCTGTATGATGGCTGTAGTAGTGCTTAGTTGTCTTTCACTTCATTCAAAACAGGTCTGTTAGATTGTATTGTGACAGCTGTCATGTCAGCGTGCATTTAAAAAAATCATCAAAATTGGTGAATTTTTGGTGCAGCCATTTTAATACTAAAGATGGAAGAAAATATGCAACATTTTTGGTGTATTAAGCTTTATTATTTCAAAAAGGTAAACATGCAACTGAAATGCAAAAAAAAAAGATTTGTGCAGTGTATGGAGAAGGTGCTGTGACTGACTGAACGTGTCAGAAGTGGTTTGCAAAGTTTCTTGCTACTGTTAATATTTTGGCCAAATAATTCTTTGCTGTGGGGCTGCCTTATGCATTCAGAGATGTTTAGCTGCACCCCTGGCCTCCACCCACTAGAAGCCAATAGCAGGAAATAGCTGACATACTCAAAATATCCAGATCAATGAAGTTATTGGTGAAAGTGATAAAGTGTCTTTTATTTTACGGAAAAAAAACTAAACTGACTTTTTTGCTAACCCAATACCTTGCTTATTGGAGAACTCTTCATGTTATTTTTTAAAGAACTTTATTTTTACTTTATACAGTTTTAAAAGGTTGGTTCTATTTCTAATCTATAGCATACAAGGCAGAAGGCAGCAATGGGAAGGGCTGCTGATAGAAGGCATGGAAGCTTGGCAACAAGGAAAAATCACAAATCATTAGAAAGGACAGAATCAAACAAAAACTGTTAAATAGCATTATTTTATTTGGTGAAAGAAAAACATTCTACTTTTTCAGAAAGTCTCTAAGTACATAATTTGTTTATAAAACCTACATGGTTGAAAATATATGAGTCTGTGTTTAATATACTTTTTAAAAGCATATGCTTTTGATTTTCATAAAAATAGTATCTACACATGGTTAAAAAATCAAAGAGATTTTAAGGGCTTATATAAAAAGCAACAGTTTCCTTTCCTCCTTTACCTTTCCAATGCTTAACGTTTCTTATAGAAACCACCTTGAACCTTTTCAACTATTTCTTTGATGATTGCTTCTATACATTTTTTAAAACCCCGTTTTATCAGGGCTTATCAATTTTATACATTATTCTGCTGTGATATATAAGGATTTCATTAAGTTACTTCTTTATTCCTCTCTTGCCTACATTTTATTATTTTTAGTTCTTTTCTTACTGTTGACACTATTCACTTATTTCTTGCCCTGTTAACTTAAGTTGAGCCCATGCCCCCCTTTTTAAAATAGACTTTAGTAGTTTAACATTCACAGCAAAAACGAGCTGAAGGTACAGAGTTCCCAAGTGCCCCTCCCCCCACACATGCATGACTTCCACCAGAGTGGTACAGTTGCCAAAACTGATGATCCTACATTGACACATCATAATCATCCAAAGTCCATAATTTACATTAGGGTTCACATTTGGTCTTACACAACTTGGCATTTGGACATGTGTATAATGGCATATATCCATCATCATGGTATCATACAGAGTATTTTTATTGCTCTAAAGATCCTCTGTGCCTTCTCCTACTGATTTTTTTTTGTCTGCATAGTTTTGTCCTTTCCAGAATATCCTATCATTGGAATCATACAGTAGGTAGCCTTTTCATATTGGATTCTTTCACTTAGTAATGTGTGTTTAAGATTCCCTATGGTCTTTTCATGACTTGGTAGTTCCTTTCTTCTTAGTTCTAAATAACATTCCACAGCATGGCTGTTCCAGTTCATCTTTTCACACCTACTGAAAGGTGTCTTGGTTTTTTCCAAGTTTCGATAATTATGAATAAAGCTGTTATGAAATGTTTTTTTGTGTGGACATAAGTTTTCAATACCTTTAAGAGCATGATTGCTGTATGATAAAAGAATATGTTTGGTTTTGTAAGGAATCACCAAACTGGCTGCACTGTTTTCTATTCCCACCAACAATAAATGAGAGTTTTTGTTGCTCCATACCCTCACCAGCACTTGGTGTTGCCAGTTTTCCAGATTTTGGCCATTGCAGTAGGTTTATAGTGGCATCTTATTGTTGTTATAATTTGCATTTCCCTGATGATGTGGGCCATCTTTCATATTCTTATTTTCCATCTGTATATATTTAGTGAGGTGTCTGTTAAGGTCTTTGGCCCGTATTTTGATTAGCTTGTCAGTTTTCATACTGTAGACTTTTAAGAATTCTTTGTATGCTTTGTTTAACAGCCCTTTATCATACGAGTCTTTCACAAATATTTTCTTCCATTCTATGACTTCTTACTCTCTTGACCCTATTTTTTGTAGCATGGACGTCCAGATTATCATTTTTTTCTTTCATGATTTATGGGTTTGTTGATGTATCTAAAGGGCCATTGCCATATCCCAGGCTATCTAGGTTTTCTCCTGTTTTATCTTCTGAGAGATTTATAGTTTTACATGATTTATATTGTTGATGTAAGAAACGTCTAAACTTGTAGAGAATTTTTATAAGTTTATTTGAACCAACTGGACAATTGCTGAGAAGCAAAATCTCAATGGATTGAGAAAGTGCTCCAGAAAGTCACAGTTTTACCATTTATTTCATACATCAGAATCAAGTCAGTATCCCAGAAGAGAAGGCAGCTTCAAGATGGCAAAACTTTGGTTCCCTTCAAAGACATTTAAGGTAGTTTCTCTGGGATGGCAGCTCTAACTTCAATTTGAAGTGGCTCTGTTTATATTATTTTTCACAATGCTGATGGGGTTTTCTTCCAGTAAGTGGTGAGTCTCTGTATTTGCCTTCTGTTGGCCTCCAGTTTGGGGTGGCGGGTAGCAGTTTGCTCTGTGACCTTGTCTACCCATGGTTGTTGGTGCTAATTCAACACCAACAGGGATTCCCAGTTATTTCCTATAGCTGTGAAAACAGTACGGCTGTGAGGCAGCTCTTGGGCCAAGCCCCTTTCCAGCTAGACAGCTCTGCTTTTCCTCCATGGCCCGCTCTGCTGTGTGCTCTGTACAGGTCTGCTTTGCACTTCACTGCTCTGACAAGACATCTTTGGTGTTTCAGCTCAGCCAGGGAGACACAAATCTTCAGTCTTCAGTGGAAAGCAGAAGTGTGCCCTCAGAGCCAGAGGGGAACTGCTGGCTTATCTGGACAAAACTTCCTGCCCCTGGTACCTGATTGGTCTGTCCGTATTTGAGGACTCCAAATTCTGACAGTGTGATTGATTCAAAAGGCACTGACCTGATTGGTCAGAATAGAGCTGCTTTGATTTTTCGGGAGCCTGTAGCTCCCATTGGGTGGGGAAAGCCTCAGTCCTGTGGCTTGAAAAAGGATTCCAGGAACTCCTTTAGAAGGGCTGGCTCAGGCAACAGCAACAGTGCAGGCAGGCAGTCCAGTGTCAGCTTCTCTGAAGTGCAGTTTGTATGAGAGTCTCCTGTGCAGAAATGGCTGCTAGGTGCTGTTTTTAAAATTTGAGTCCAGTTAGCCACCAGGAGCCCTTCTTAGTAGATATCTTTTTTCCTTGGGTTTCACAGCCTCAATTCTCTTATGGATCAAAGATGAGTTCTTGATTTTTCATTTTGTTCAGCTTTTTACTTACTAGGACGGCGTGTCAACTTCTAAGTTCTTACGGGCTAAACCAGATACCAGAAGCCCATGTCTTTTTCTCTTCGTCTTTATCCTTCTCTCAACCTGTTAGCTATACTTTAACATACTTCATATTGATAGCATTTTTGCATCATGTTCTGTAGCCATAACTCCTAATTATTTAATATGTTTTGACTTTTGATTGAGTTTAAAAGTTGAAAGAAAAAAAGTATTTACATTATGACAATATACATATTTTTATTGTATATCCAGGTATTATATTGTGATTATATTCTTAAACAGCTATTTTGTCTGCAATTTCTCAGTTGCCTTTCTTTTTTTCTTGTACTTTCTGCCTTCATTCATTTCTCCCCCTCTGTTTTTTTCTGCAGTTTTCCTCCTGGAACCTTCTGTCATTTCACTCTCATCTGGACTGGCTGTTCTCTAGGCCACTAACATCCAAACCTATAGAATATTTTATAAGCATTTATTAAGGACCTTTCTGGAAGGAACATCTGAACAGATTGAGAAAATGCTTTGGAGAATGGCAGTTTTGCAGTTAATTTTATACTTTTAGAATCAAAGGAGAAAAATAAAGGAAGGTTATATGAAATCCATTGGTAGATTAAGGAGACAGGAGAAGGCAAAGTGGGGAAATCTCTGGGAAAGGATAAAAGGCAAAACATTTGTGGGCACAGGAAAATTAACATCTAACATTTACAGTAAGTAAAGATGGTATACAGGCCACAGGATAACAGTGGGGAGTCTGGCGAAGGTGGTTACACCACCTCCTGAGGGTCTGGAAAAGATTGCTCTGGTATTTCAAAGGTATGTTAACCTAGTTGCATAAGAACAATGGGCAGAATGCTCTTAAGGCAAAAATTACCCTTTTACTAAGAAAGGTATAGACTCGGGGCGTGACTACCCGCTGTGACCTGCCAAGTTTAGGAATTTATGATCAGATTATCCTGTGTGGTTTTGTTGTTGGTGGAAATTATAATCTTCCATGGGATCACAAGGAAGCATTGAGAAGACCCACAGACAGAAGATTGTGGTGTGGCATGGTTTATCTGTGCAGAAATAGAAACTGTCCCCTGGGTTTCCAGTGTCCCATCTCCCTCTGCCCTGCCATGGAAAAAGTCTGCCTGAGTACTCAGCAAGGCCAGCACAAAAGCCAGTGTCAGAGTTTTTGCTTCATATTAAAGCTTAGTCTTTTGAGCCTGCAAGCTCAGACCCTATACAGGTAGCTTAGCTTGTTCCCATCTGCTCCAGTGACACAGTCCATGTGGCTGCTAAGGCCACACGGCTATGGAGAGAGAAGGTGTGAGTGCACAGGGCAAGCACATTACTGGGTGGGAGAGGCATAGAGAAAACTCAGTCCTTTTGGAGCCCACGCCATCTTCTCCAGCTGCTAGGCCCATGCCTCCAGGCATGAGAGGGCAGGAATAAATGGAGCCAGTACATTCTCAGGTCGGAGAGTGAGAGACAGTTCTTTGTTCCCTTGGGCTATAACCAGGAGCTTGGGTTTGGGATGGACCAGGTGCTTTTCAAAATAATCAGTCTACTTCCCAGGCCTTTGCAGGCTTTGGATTGATTTACCTCCCAACCAATCCGTTCTTTCCCCAGGCTAGATTGACAGGCCTCATTGGTCTAGCACCTTCCCCTGCTCTATTTTCACTTCTGTTGCGTAGGTGCTTGCTTTCCCTTGCTCCCACCTGGCAATCTGGTACCACAGTGGGGGAAGAAAAGAGTATTAATCCCGTTGGCAGAGCAGTGCTGTAATTCCCTGGAAGATGAAGATGTAGCTTCCTGGCTGGCAAGCAGATAGGCTCATGCTTCCCATTTTACTAAGCTCAATGTCTGAGTCCCATTTGCTTCCCTTTTCTAACTCAATACTGACAGAAACAGTTACTTTTGGTCACTGAGTGTTAGGCTTCCTAAGTAGCCCCTTGAACTTGACATGCTTTCTACTTAGCCCAATTTTCTTTCACAGCTGTCATCCTTAACTTTATTTCCCCAATTTCTTGGTGTATATCTACTTTTTCCTGGATGCTCTGTCTCCAAATTTTGCTGAGTAACACCTTAAAATATTTTCTCAAGGAAGAGTTCATAGGAGGTAAACTTTATTTCTGCATTTATTAAAGTGTCTGTTCTTTCCATCATCTTCATGGTAGTTTGAATATTGAATTCTAGATTGAAAATAATTTTTTCTCAGTACCCTGAGGATGTTGCTTCATTGTTTTCTGATACTCAGTGTTACTGATGAGAAGTGTGATTCCAGTTAAGTTAATATTTCTTCTTAAGTATTAAGTGTCTCTCCCCTTTATCCACCTGTCCTAAGCCTGCCTACTCTTGGTGCTCTTGGGGTCTTTGTTTTATCTGAAGTCCCACAGAAATGTGTTTAGGAATTTTTTAACTCATTGTGTTGAGCACTCAGTATACCATATCAATGTGAACAACTTTTGTCCCTTAGCTTTGGGGAAAACTCCTGTTCTTGAATTACTACTCTTCTCTTTTTTCTGCATTTTAATTAAAACGGAAGCTTCATTTTAATTAAAATATAGTTATTCTAATTTCTCTTTGTTTCTTTTATCTTACATTTTCCAATTCATCTTTCCCTTCCTACTTCTGGAGAAATTTTTCTTTATTTTTATATTCTAGTATTTCTGTTGAGCTTTGTATATTTCCATGCATCCTATTCTCTGTCTCCTTTTCATAGATCCTGTTACTGTTTTATGGCTACAGTACTGCCTTAAATCTGTCAGAGGATACTCATTAGAGTGTTTTCAAGTGTTCTTTCATTCCTGTTACATCTTTCCTCTTAGAGTTTTTTCTTCCTTTTTAAAATCGGGCAGTTCTCTTTCATTTTGTAAGTTTTGCTCAGTTGTTTGTTGATCTTTGGTACCTGTTCAGATTTAATGAGTCAGTAGAAAAATGACGGAGCTCGGTCGGGGCTGTGGCGTGGCAACTCAGAAGGCTGCCTGCCTCGTGTGAGGAGCGGACTGAGTGCTGACTCAAGCTGGGTTGCTGAATACTAGTAACAGAATCTTCCCTCTGGGGCAACAGCTCCTATCTATATCAGCCCTCCTGGTGTATTTCCCTGACCTTTCATTTTTTAGAGATACAACTTCAGTGTTTTGTTTGATTTTACTCGGAGCGTCAAGCCTGGTTGTTAGTATTCAGTGAGCAGCTGTAGAAATGAGGAACTTTATCTCTGTCCCAGTCTTGTCCTTAGTCAGTCATACCTAGCTTGTTGGAGTGAGGCCCTAAATTTTTCAGAGCAAATTGATTCTTTCCATGGGTATTCTTGACACTAACTTCTTCCACCTTACTGCATTAGGTATGACTCCATCTGTTTTCTGATTGCTAAACTTTATCAACATTTCTTGTCCGCTTTTGGTCCCCTTTCCCTCTTATTTTTGTGGATGTATTCCCTGTGTCATTTTCATAAGCTTCCCGATGGCACAGGATAAATTCCAATGCCCAGTGTATTGTGTGAATTAGAAGTTCAAAATACTTAAGGCACAAGAGCATCCTTGATTTTAGAGTACTTCCTGTCAAAAACTGTAATAAATCCTACTTTGGTACCTAAAGGCATTAGCTCTCAGCTCTGAAGAAAATGTGCTTTTCAAGAATGCCTTAGTCTCTGAAGTCCCTGATGATATAAAGTACATATGATGAGGGTAATAAAGAAGTGCTTTTTAAGTGCTTTATTAAATTCAGACTCACTGAATCCTCACAGCAACTATATGAGGTAGTATAATTTACCAGTTTACATGTGGGGAAACTGAGGCACTGTAGAAGTTATATAACTTGCTCAAGTGCTGTATGAATGATACAGAACAGTTCCGTAGTCACCTTGATCTCTATAGGTATTCAAGTCGGCCACAATCTAGTTTATGTTCCTCGATGTCAGTGACTATTTGGTAAATATTATGGAACAGAGTAGAGAAACCAATTCTGACTTATTTATGGCTGGTATACCTTCGTGAAGTTTCGTGCAGCCAATAAAATTAATGACAACTTTGACTTCTCTCATGTTTAGCCTGGGCAGCCAGGCGGTCATTGCGATGTTGCAGTCCTTCGGAGTTTGCAGTCCTGCAGTAGGTGTATTTTAAAGCACATTCACTTCTAGATATCTGTTCTTCGGTTGTAAAGGTGCACAAAGATAGATGTACACGATTAGTTTGAAATTATTTCTAATGGAAAGCTGGAAAAAACCTCATATCCATCATCAGTAGGGGGTTAGTTAATTTGTAATAGGTATATCTGTGCAATGGAGTGCTATATAAAAAATAATCATGGAGAACTTTGTATGCTCATATAAAAAGATGTTCAAGTAATATGTGAAAAAATATCTAGTATGACCCTATATTCATGAAAAGTATGTGTATTACATATGTGTGCTCATGTATTTATATACATGTAGAAAAAATTGGAAGAACATATGAACCATATGAAAGGAACTGTTATTTCTGATGGGAATTGTGGGAACTTTTCACTCTGTATCCTTAAGTATTATTTCATTTGTTTTTCCATGAGCATGTAAATTTTATAATGTTAATAAAATAAAGCTTAATAGCTTATAGTAACTATCAGCAGTGTACCAGCCGCCACTAGCTGGGTTTCCTAGTTCAGTTAGAATCTGATGGAAGGGGCCTGGGATTCTGTATCCCAAAAGTTGAAGCGGTTTCACTGGAGCAGAAAAAGAGGAGTTTGTGCACAAATATACAGACTTTAGATTAAGGTGAAAGTACCATAGAGAATCCATTAAAACAATGAGACTACTTTGAATAATAGGCTGAGCTAATAATAAGTATAAAAATTTGGAGGTGATAAATTATTTTCTAGGAAATTATTATGTATTTTAGAGATAGAAAACCTGGTTTATACCAAATATCATTGAATAACGTGGAGATACATGTCAAAGATGTACATGTCCACCCTGTGTTATAGGTGAATTCTTAACGCATTTTTAAGGAACATATAATTGCTAATCTATTAAAGTATTTCAGACCAGAGAGGGTAAAAAATAAAGCTTGCTAGTTGTGTTTACAAAGCCAACGTAACACCAATTCCAAACCTTCCAGATACAGGTTTTTTTTATTTTATTTTATTTTAAAGCTTAATCATTTTAAAATTGGGTTGAAATTGTATAAATATTTTGTTTTCAAAGTAATACATCATGACTAAATGGAATTCATTTCAGGCAGGGATCAAAGAATGGTTCGATGTTAGGAACTCTATGAGTAAAATTGTTAATATTAATAGACCAAAGAGAAAAATTATGATCTAGTTTTCTGCCCAAATATGCACAAAGTAAAATTAACACCTATTTGTGGTTTTTGAAGATAAAAAACAAAAACAAAACTCCTGGAATAGTGGAACTTCTTAGTAGTTACTTAATATGATAAAGCTATTACAGAGTGTTTACATCACTATCATGCTTAGTGATAAAACACTAGAAGTTGTCTTGTTCAAGTTAGGAATATGACTATAAATAAATTGCCATCCCAGTTAAAACCTCAGTTTATTCTGATACATGATTCAAAGGATTTATTTGGAAGAATAATATGAGAATAGCCTTGAAAATTCTAAATAAGAAAAGAAAGAGAGCTAGACTAACCTTATCAGATATTTAAATATTATAAAGCCCAAGTAATTTTAAAAACAAGTCTGCGTTAGCTATACAGAACTGTGTAAAATAGTGAGCCAGAGATACTCGTAAGTCTGAGTGGTTTTCCAAGTTACTGGAGATAAGATGAGAAACAGGCACTCTCATATTGACTGTGGGAGAATAAATTTCAGTAACATTTTTGAAAGGCAATTGGTGATAGCTATTATATTTTCAAATATACAAAAACTTCAGTCCCGCAGTTTTTGCCTTTAGGAATTTTTTCCAGATATTTCTTCAATGACACATTTTGTCTAATTCACAAGGTTGTGATGATAAATCAGACTTCTTGATTCTGAAATCTCTTGATTTCATCAGAGATTATTTTTGTAAATTGTATGTCACGGCTCCTTTCCTCCTTCCTCTCCTTTTCCCCCTATTTATTTATTTATTTATTTATTTATTTATTTATTTTATTAGCGAGCTGGGAAGGGACGGAGAAAGAGAAGGAGAAACACTGATTGGTTGCCTCTCGCTTGCGTACAGGAAACCTAACCTGCAGCCTAGGCATGTGCCCTAACCAGGAATGAACCTGCAACCTTTCACTTTGCGGGAGACACCCAACCAACTGAGCTGCTTAGGCCAGGGCCCTCCTTTCTCTTGCTCTCAAGAACTTGTGGCCTCTCCAATTGGTATAGCTTGGAGAGATAATCAGTGAGACACGTGCCTGATTTAGGCCACAAAGTGAGTTTTTTAGCTGGTGCAGCCAGAGCAGCTGTAGAGAAATAACTGCAAATACTGCCCTTCGAGTCCCTTTCCTCTCCCTTCTCAAGCTTTTTCTTTGTCTTTCGAAAAACTTTATTCTGTTTAATTTTTTTTCTATTACTCTTTGTTCCCCTTGTATTCAGATGTCTTTTTGTGCTTCCTCGGGTGGAATTTTGGCATACAGACTCTTAAAATTTTGTCACGGGTGATGCAGTAGACTGGTAGTGTGCTTCCTTGCTCTCCTAACCTCTCTGGACAGAGTTTTGTGTTTGGAATAGAATAAAAAGACCTGGTTTCTAGTATCAGCTTTTTCCCTGACTAGTTCTGAGATTTAGGGAGAAGCAATATTACCTTCCCAAACTTTCTTTCAGTACCAAGCATCTTAACCTGTTTAGTACCTGTCTTTCCACTTAAATTCCTCCTGTTCATTCCTTAACTCATTGCAAACTGTATTTTACCCTGCCACATCTCTACTCAAGCAGCAAAAACCTCCTAATTACAAAATAGAGTACACTTCCTCCCTTGTTTATTTGGTCCCACTATTTCTCTTTTTTATAAATTATTTATCAATTTTCTGAGCAAATGATAATATATTTTTTGATAGCATTGCAATAACTACAGACTCATGTAGCAAAAACAGAAAAAGCCCTTAATCTCAGCACCCAGACATAAATACTGGCATATTCACTGCCATTTGTATGTATATAAATGAAATTGGAATTAGATATATACATTGCCTTTTTAAATAACATTAATACTATAAGCAGTGAGTTTTAGGGGCTGTACAGTTTTCTTATGTGGTTATTCCATAGTTCATTTTATCTATTTTGTTCTTGTGATAAGTTTACTTGGCTTCTTCTTTTGGTACTTTCCTCCTGCCTTTTCCTCCTGCCTTTTCCATAGACTTCTTTGTGCCCTTTAGGTTTCGGTGTTCTATGGCGTTTCCTTTAACTGCTCTGGGCTTGTGAGTAATCTCCCTTCCTGTCCCAGGTGCAGTCATCACCTGTCGTCTACTTCCCAAGTATGGAGCCCATTTCCACAGCTCGCTCACTCACTTCTGGACACTCCCCCTGCATTTCTAACTGTTCCCTGGGTGTCTCTCCCTGAGTGTCCCACAGGCCCTTGAAATGAATGTAACAAGGCTAAATAAACCATGTTTCCTTTTAGTTTCTCCCTTTATCTAACATATACCTATGATATTTTAGATGCTTTGCTTTATAAACAAAAACATCTAAGATGTGTGATGATTTCTTAAGGGATGTCAAGTGGGCAGAAGAGCATAGTGAATAAGGACAGTAATCCTGACAAAATGCCTACACAGCCTACAAGGCTGTGTGCCCTTCCTTTGCTAACTCTCTCGTGCTCCTTTTCCTCATAGCTCCCTTAATGTAAACCTGCCTCTTTATCCTCCTTGGCTTTTTAAACAAACTTTAAAAATTTTTAAAGAAATTTATATGATGTTCATTGATTTTAGGGAGAAAGAGAGGGAGGGATTGAGAGAGAGAGAGCGAGCAAGCATGAGGAGTAAAAGCATCATTTGGTTGCCTCCCATTCACACCCGACCTGAGATTGAACCCACAGCCTAGATATGTGCCCTGATTGGGAAGTGAACCCCCAACTTTTGGTGTACCAAAAATAAGAAAAAGTCCTACCCTTAATCTCACTTAACAAAATTATTGATAGAATTTTTATATATCTGGTTGTTTACAAATTTGTATTTATGTGGTTCAAATGTGTCCTGTCTTTTTTCCACTTAATTCATGATTTTATGATTTTTACTTTAAATGGCTTCAAAATAATCTGTCAGTTGCATGGCCTATTGTATGCACAGTGTTTGTGAAGAAGTATGGATGGGTACATTATTTCTAAAAATACAACTCCTATAAAAAAGTTATTCTAATAAAATAAAATTGCTTATCACATCCATTTTAGTAAGTAGAACAATAACCTACTCATTTAAGGTTAGTGCCTTTTTGTTTTCAAACAAACCTGAAACTTGAGGAAGTAGGTCATCAAGTTGAGAGTAATGTGTCAGCTATGTATTTTTGGAGAAGTTATCAACAGAAGTTACGTAATTACTGTCATAAATCTTATGTTACATTGTGTTCTTTTACAGATTATGGAGCTTTGTGGTGCAACAAGACTTGGTTATTTTGGAAGAAGTCAGTTCTATATTGCTTTGAAACTTGTAGCTGTGGCCCAGTCTGGTTTCCCTTTAAGAGTGGAAAGTATTAATACAGGTAAATATGGGATACATTAGTAACTGAAACAAAACTAGACTTCTGATGACAAGTGAAGTAAATTCAGTACAAATGTTGAGTCTTTCTGATACGATAGTGGCATTTGTGACCTTGAGTAAAGTGTCCTGACTTTATTCTCACTGCCATACTTTTTAAAATTTGTGATTATTCAAAAACCTTTATCTTAAATATTATGGCATATATGTACTTCATATATACTTAATTATATAAAACAAAGTGATGATTTTTATAGCATAAATATATTAAGAATTGCTTAGAATTTAGATGAATAATTTTATCAAGGTAAGTAGTGAATTTCAGTGACCTTCATATATGCTTTCTTTGTATTTTTTTTCTAGCTAAGTATAAAGCAACATTATACTTTGTTTTCTTGTTTGTGAAGACTATGAAAAGCGTGGTATAGAATTAGAAAGTATTAGTTAAACAGAACTTTCTGATTGATAGACAATATAAAATATTGGCAGACTAAAACCTAGTTACAGACATCTAACTGCCTTGTAAGTATCACCTAGGATAATTAGTTTTTCCGTTACTTGGACATCTGTTGTTGCTAAAGTAGATGGAAACTTTAAGCATTTAAATGCAGGGAGTTTCATAGTTTTCATAGGGAAAAAGGGGAAGAGAAAACTACATTATCCTAATACGGTAGTTTTCAGTACCAGTTTACTTTATTAGTCAGTTGGATGTTTTCATTGTGGACATCTGGTTTGCCACACATCGTTCTTCTAGTGTTGAGAGTTTACATTCTTTTCAGGTAATTTGAATTCTTTACATACATATTGAGTAAGTTTAATCTTCCCCTTAGTGTGGAGATTCTCAGGAGCCACGCAGGTAGTCATAGTGGAGGGAAGTACATTTTCTTCTAAAAATGATTCTGCTGCTGTGTTATTCTGGTCTAAAAGTATGACTTACGACTGACCTGCAGAGAAGATTTTTATTTTTCTTCATTAAAAATTGAATGTAGAGTATCTGCCTGTAAGAGTGAAGTAAACCAGACTAAAATTCATAGATTTAGCAGTTTATATTGTATCCTTGGTAGGTGAGCAGTAAGATAGCTTCAGGAATTTCTGCCATGACAATGTCTAGATTGATTTAGTCTGAAACTTGGTGACATATTCTGTGTTTTACTTTGAACTCTGACATCTTACTTTAGAGAATCAGTGTTGAGTAGAAACAGCCTAGGTTTGTGGTCAGGCCGACCTGGGTTTAGGTTTTGTCTGTTATTGTTAGTGCTGGCATCTTGGAGCCTCAGTTTCTACACATGTAAAGTAGGGACTTCGAAAATTTATAATGGTTATGAGATGAGTTAAATATAAAGTGAAAATATAGGACTAGACATGTAATGGATATTTAATACAGCTGTTGTTATAACCTCTTAGAAGGACAATTTGGTATTGCTGTTTCTGTTTCTTTCTAGGTTATACTCTCCCTTAACAATCTAAGGGAGATGGTGGTCTAAATTTCATAACGATAGACATTTTATGCCTGTTATTTCTATATCAGTTTTTATAAAATTCTTTCTCATATCTAATTCATCTCAATTTCAGGTTTTAATGTGTGCATCATTTTTTATTTTAAAGTAATAATTATTTTCACCATTAACAGTAAAGGACCTTCCTCTGCCAAGATTTATTGCCTCAAAGAATGAACAGGAATCTCGCCATGCAGCCTCATATTCTTCAGATTCTGAAAATCAAGGGTCTTATTCTGGTGTGATTCCTCCACCGCCTGGAAGGGGACAGGTGAAAAAAGGATCCGTGAGCCACGATGCCGTCCAGTCTCGCACGTCTGCAGATCAGCAGGTAGTCACATGCATGTCAGTATTGTTAGCTGACATCCTGTGTAGATGCTTACACTAAAACTTTTACTAAGCACCTCAATAATGCACATGCTACCTTGAAATTAAAATTTAAAAATAATAATACTCGTTCTAGGAACCTGCATCTCCAGTAGTTTCTCCACAGCAGTCACCACCAGCTTCTCCGCACACATGGAGGAAGCACAGCCGACATCCCAGTGGAGGAAACAGTGAGAGGCCTCTTGCCGGACCTGGGCCGTTTTGGTCTCCCTTTGGTGAAGCACAATCAGGTATTTAGAAGTTCTAGGGGTAACATGCGTTAATTAAAGGTGCAGATTGAAGGAAACTTGATAACATTTCTTTAAGAGTTGCCTCCAAGACAATTTCTAATTATAAGTTAAATGCCTTAAGTAGAAGCAAAAACCAACTATGAAAATTTGTAAGTAGATCGATCACTTTGAACAGTGGTAATTGCTTTTACTTATATCTACAATGCTTAGAAAAAAAATTTATAGATACCAGATTCTCTGAAGGTGAGATGAGTATAAATAATTATTTCCCAGGATATTAGGTATATATTATATTAGTTTCAGTATTGACAAGGAAACCTCAATAACAATTTAATAGATTTAAGTGAGATCATTTTAAATTGACAGAAAAGATTTCATTTTTAAAAAATAATACTGCTTCAAAGTTAGAGCTTGAAAGCATACTTATATAATGTGTGTGTGTGTGATGAGTTTACAATAAAAAGTCTGGTAACTTTTCTTTAAAAGTGAGTCAGCATGTTTACCCATTCTGCTTGTAGGTTCTTCTGCTGGTGATGCAGTGTGGTCAGGGCATTCTCCACCTCCACCTCAAGAAAACTGGGTCAGTTTTGCAGATACTCCACCAACCAGTACTCTTTTACCCATGCATCCTGCTTCTGTCCAGGTGTGACATTTTATTGGTATTGCATTTTTATTTGCTTCATTCAGAGTATTGCTGCAGTCATTGTTTTTATATTTTGCTGTGCAGATTTTATAAACGCAAGTTAATTCTTTTATTTTTAAAAAAAAAACAGAATTTAGCTCTGTGCCTTTTCTTCAAGTCTGTTATCATTGAAATGTTTTGCTAAAAGTTCTGGCTGATTTTCTTTCTAATTCCTTAGTGAACTTTGGAAAAGTTTTGACATCCAGGAATATATTTGCTTGGCTTTCTTAGCACATTTCCATAACTTTCTGTTGCTTACATATTGCTGTCATTCTACACATTTATATATTGTGGTCCAAAAACATTCAGTAACCTGGTTATAAATTTGTGGTTTGCTGATGAGTTTGTGAAGACTTCTTATATTTTAAACATCCACAAAAAGTAAGTTTTACTTTCAAAGATAAGTAACCTAGCAGTCTTGGTCCATGTAATCATATAGATAGATACTGTACTGAGGAAAAATTGTTTCATTACAGGACCAGACAACAGTACGAACTGTAGCATCAGCTACAACTGCCAATGAGATTCGTAGGCAATCCAGTAGTTATGATGATCCCTGGAAAATAACAGATGAACAAAGACAGTATTATGTAAACCAGTTTAAAACCATTCAGCCTGATCTAAATGGATTTATTCCAGGTGAGTTACTAAAAAAAATTCTTCTAGATTGGAACATTCAAAGTCTCAATTTCATAATATCAAAGACATGGTTCTATTGGTCAGAAATTATAAAAGATAATTAATTCTCAAATTGTCTAGAAAGAGCTTATAATCACTGGAAACCAAAAACATGCCGTATATATATGTTAAGGTTACCTTTTTTTCAGTGAAAAAGGTCTTAAGACTTACACAGGTTATTCTTGGATCTCTCCGTTCAGAATAATGCTAAATAACACTGTTTTAATATTTTAGGATCTTCAGCTAAAGAGTTTTTTACAAAATCAAAGCTTCCTATTCTTGAACTTTCTCATATTTGGTAAGTGTGGTATATATTAGTTGGGTAATGTGGGTTGTTTCAAAGGAGTTTCCTGCAGATGTATTTTTTTAACCTTAAAAAACAAACTATTAGACTAACCTTTTCAAGAATGTTCTTAACTCAATATTGGCCTTAAAATACTCAGCTTCTCTCTCTTAGAAATGAAATAAAGTGATATTGTTATAGTAGTTCTTTAAAAAGTGCTAAAGTCTTTAAGCTGTATTAACCATCTCTTGTTGCTAGTATAATGCATGGAATAAAAGTTAGTTTGCTCATACATGGTTATGTTATTTTATTTGAATTTAAGCAAATTTATTAAGTCCTATACTATCATGAGTTTGAGAACCGAACTTAGCATCCATTTAAATACAGATTTAAGACTCTGGATAGTTGCTGTATGGTTGGAATTAGTCATTAAATTACAATCACATATTACTTTTTAAAAACAATTATCAGACTTAGTCAGTGTCTCTCAGTTGGTTAGAGAGTTGTCCTGTAAACTGAAAGGTTACAGGTTCGATTCCCAGTCAGGGCACGTACTTAGGTTGTGGGTTTGGTCCGCAGTTGGGATGCATATGAGAGGCAACTGATCTGTGTTTCTGTCTTTCCCTTTCCCTCTCTCTGAAATTATTAAGCAAGTCCTCAGGTGAGGATAAAAAGAAAAACCAAGATACCGGATAAACACAGGCATTGTTTCCACTTTGTATCAATATATTTATCAATATTCTAAATTTTAGTAGGACTTTTAGTAGCATAGTGCACTATGGTAGGAGGTAGATAATGCCTAACACCAAAAATCAAGAACTAGCAATCTATTCATGCTTTTTATAAATTAAGGTGATAAATACAAAAATGGTTGCACCTGCATCTAGGAAATGGCAGGATTGGAGGGTGGGACTGCTCTTTTTTTTGTATGAAGCCTTGTAGTTGTATTGGGTGTTTTAAAGTACATGCATGTGTAGACCTTTAATAACAATAAAAACAAAGTTGTAGAAAATTTTATTGACTTATTAAATAAACCTGACTTCAACTAAATCTGGTTTCTAAAAATACATATGAGGTCTGTCCAGAAAAATGTAGCCACCATTGTTAATAAGTCTGGTTTGCAGGAGATTGATGTGACCTAGCAGCCAAGGAGAGTAGACTGGAATGCTCATGCATGAACAGTGATAACTTCACTGTACTAGTCAGTGGGGGCAGTAGACACCGTTGAGTGAGCATGTGCACTGTGTGACCATTGATTCAAAATGACTGAGTGAGTAGAGCAACAAATCTGCGTCAGATTTTGCCTTAAGCTTGAACATTCCTCTGCAGAAACTATTCAGGTGATTCAGAAGGCCGCAGCTGTGGGTAACTGGTGATTGGCAGCTTCATCATGACAGTATACCTGCTCATGCATCATATCTTATGCAGAGTTTTTTGGTGAAACATCAGATCACCAATGTGACTCAGCCCCGCTACAGCTCAGATTTGGCGCCCTGTGACTTCTTCCTTTTCCCAAACTAAAATCACCTTTCAAAGGGAAGAGATTTCAGACCCTTGATGAGATTCAGCAAAATACAAAGGGGCAACTGATGGCGACTAGAACTGTGTGAGATCACAAGGTGCCTACTTTGAAGGAGGCTGTGGTGACATTGTCCCATATAATGTTTTTTATCTTCAATAAATGTCTCTATTTTTCATATAACGTGGCTGGATACCTTCTGGACAGGTCCCATATGTGTTAAATGTCCTTTTTTTTTGCTGACCTTATTTGGGGGGGTTCTTTTTCAGCCTTTTATTGTGAAAATTTTAAGTACATAGAAAAGTTTACAGGATTATTCCTTAGACCATCCACATGCCTATTGCCTATATCGTACAGTTAACAGTTTGCTACATTTGCTTTGTTACATATCTTCCCGCCTATGGGATTTTTAAAGTTATTGATTGCACTTTTTCTGAGGAAGGGCTTCTCTTTTTTTTGAGACATAAAGGGATCCAAGAAGAATATGATTATATTCATGATAAGTTTGTCTTTTAGGGAACTCTCAGACTTTGATAAAGATGGAGCATTGACACTGGATGAGTTTTGTGCTGCTTTTCATCTGGTAGTTGCTAGGAAGAATGGCTATGACTTACCAGAAAAACTCCCTGAAAGTTTAATGCCCAAACTGATTGATTTGGAAGATTCAGCAGGTAAGACCCAGGAGCCTGAAGAGACCTGATTGCATGCCTTGATAAATAACACTGGTTCTCAAAGTAAAATCAAGATATAGATATTAAAACTTAGGTTAAGAAGATAGACATTTCATCAGGAGCATGTAGACTTGGCACTAAAATGAGATGTACAGCCTGACCTCGGATTAATGTTTTGTCTCTTTAATCAGCTTTAAACAAAAATAAAGAATATATGCCACAACTTTACTTGACACTTGTGACTTACTGAGATTTGAAGAGCATTTCACAGTGTCTTATTTTTCATCCTTTAATTGCATTTTATATTGTCTGAAGTGGCTAAAGTAGCCTGTCTTCATTATCAACATTTTTCATTTCATGGATCTTAACTTGTTGAAGGGAAATGCCTGGCTTATCTTGGGACCTTTGCAGTCTGCAAGCATTTTCCTTTAAAAAGCCAATTTCTTCAGACTCTAAAGAAATCTGAAAATTTTGTGTTTGATGTAGATAATGCTGCATTGTTGATCATGTTTACAAGAATGCTTTTGTAAATGCTCATATCTACTGACAGCTTTATTTTAAAGGACACAAGAATGTAAGGGTAGAAAATGAGTACTTTAAAAAAATTCTGAATGACTAAAAGGGAATCTAATGTTAAAGAGTCCAATTAAAATTAAATTAATTGTCTTTGGTTTTTCTATCTAAATTCTCTTTAGATATGATGGAAGGAATTTTATACTTTTAAAAGAGAAGTTAAAACAGAATTTGACTCTCAAAAGGGCATTCATCTATTAGGCAGCATCTCTTTGACCCAGAATTGCATATGATCTGACTTGATTGCCTGAATTATATGTTAGGAATCTTTTTGACTATTACTGTCAAAAAGAAAATGGTCTCCTTAGAGTCAGGAATCTGAGTGTGCTTCTAGTCTTGCTAATTACTCTTGTGACCTTGGGCAAGTTCTAACCATTTACTATATTATTTCCTTTTTGTTTCTCCACCTGAAATGTGGATTCAGTACCATTCACATTTCAGGATCTGAATTGTACACTGACCTTTTGTCAACCAATAAATGGATTTACAATTTTAGGTTGGTTTTAGTTTTTTAGAAGCATCCTATAAGAATCCTAGGATTTTTCTTATCACTTCAGGTAGTATTAGGCATCAGTTAACATCTAACTTGAGCTAAAATGTTAGTATTTTTGTTGGGTAATTTTGCTTCAAAGTACTTTGATTTACCTAATTTTAAGAAATAGACAAAAAGAACAGCTTTGTTTGATTTATTCAGTAGTAGCCAAAAGGGAAAAAATTCTGGTAGCTACAGAGTTGCTATGCCATTAATTTAGAAATTAGGCCCAATGCCTAGAGTTTTGCTATGACTTTAATCCTTTGAAAACTGGTACCATGTTAATAAGTCAAGCTTATTCTGTTACATGTCATTTTTTAGAGGCTTGTCTGATTCTGTTACCTGTTGCATATAGGTTGGTAAATCTGGCTTTTGCATGTAGTCTTTTCTTTGCCTTTTTTTTTAATTTAAATAAAATCTGTTTTTTTGTAAATTTGATCTGCTGCCTGAATTTTAAGGTTGATGATTCAAGTAGAAGTTCTTTCCTGGGCGTATTTCTTTTTTACTCCTGTTAGATCTTTTTAGTGAAGAGTCACTGTGATTTTTTTTGCCTGTGTGTATCTGTACACTGTTGTTCTAAATATAATTTTAAAGGTATCAAAGTCTCAGATAGTTTTTTTCCCATTTCAACATAATCTATATAGTTTTCTGAATTTATTTAAACATTTGCCCACATAATATTAAATCCAGATTTGCTTTGCCTACTTACAAATGATAAATTTGGAATTTTGTTAATTTAGGGGTTGGGAAACTGATGAATGTTTTTTTCTCCCAGCTATCACAAGCCTGAGATTGTTATGACACAAAGATTTTTGTGTATGGAAATTGTCATGTGGCACTGGATCAATCGAGATCTGTAAAAATCCTTGTAAATACCCGTGTTTTTAGAAGATCACAGTTGAAAGGGAAATACCCAAGCAGTGTCTTTGCGTGACCTGAAAATGTAACATAAATATTTCCTCTGTGGAGCCTTTCTGACTTAAAGACAAAAGTAGTTTCTGTCTTCTCTGATCTCTCCTACATGCTGTGTATTGTGACAAACGTCACTCTGAATCCTGTTCTTTTTTTTTTTTTTCCTGTTTCTGCCATCACACTCTGAGTTTCTTTTTAAAAAAGGAAATATATTACATTCACTGTAATACGCCCAGGACCTGGCACTCTGCCAGGCATGCACTAATGTGCTTAGTAAATAACAACTAAGTGGATTAATACTAAATGTGTGCCATCTTTAAAATAGGATGTTTCTCTTGACATATTTCTACCTTTGAAAATACAGTCTTTTGTTACATGTTTGTGATGTTGGGACAAACTGAAATATGCACTCCACAAGTATGTTTCTGTTTTTACAAGTTAATAACACGGGAAAATAGGTAGTGAAAGTGGTGACTTAACATTACAGTAGCTTGGGGAGATGAGCTAGGCTTTCTAGAGGCAGACATGGGTGGGATATACATTTTTTCCCAAAATTATTTGAACAAGTTTATGGGATTAAGTAGCAGATAAAAATAAAATAGCTAAGGATCATAGGTAGAAGTACTTAAATGGACCTGAATTAAAATTCTTAATATTTAACATCAGCACTAAAAGAAGGCATACAGAAATTCATTTGTGGAAACATCTTTCTGAAGCTGAATTCAAGAAAGAATGTTTATCTTCTAAGAGTAGTTGTCTTCTTTAAAATATAGATCTATAGATACATAAATATAGATGTAGATATAGATATATTATAAAGGTGACTGGCCAGCTTACCACAATACTGTATCTTCAAGGAAAAAAGCAGACATGTTGAGATGCTTTGCATCTTAATCTCAGTCTCTGAAGAATCTTCTTTGTAGCATGGTTGCAGTTATACATATACTGTATTTTATGGGATTATTTGATAAAATATTTCTATGTTAAGCTAGAATAGAGGCCCTTGGATGGGCAGTAACCAGATTGATCTTGTTCATTGTATCTCAGTAGCTAGTAGGGTGCAAATCAGTACATAAGTAGACATTTTTTTAATGACTAATTGGGCGAACCACTTGTTTTTTTAAACTGTTTTCTGTCTTCACATCACAATGCTCACATGAGTAACTCAGTGCTATCTGATTCAGTACTCAAAGAGGGAAAGGAATGCACACTCCCCATTCCATCTCCTCCTTCATAATCACTATTTATTTATACAGTAAGTTTGAGCAGATTTTCATTGTTGATATGGTGCGTAACATAGATCCTCAGACTCCTAGAAGTACTAACATGGATGTTTTTAAAAGCCAGGTTTTTTTAATGAATAGTTTACTATAAAAATTTATAGTAAAGAAAGATTACACAGGTAACATATGCAGATACCTGTTTTAACACAAGTATATTCACACTATACACCCTTGATTGTTTTTTCTTACAATGTTGGACATCTTTGCACTTTGTCATCTGCAGACTGGTTATCTTAATTTAACCAGTCTCTTACTGATGGATTCTGAGGCAGTTTCTTGGCTTTACCTTTAAAACAGTGCTTCAGGGAGCATGCTTCTACATATATCTTTGTTTTGTACCAAGAACCCACAATCTGTTTTTGAACAATTCACTCTCCAAGTGCCCTTAGTTGCAGAGGGAAAAATAATGAAAATATGCATTAATATTGTTCATTGACTTTCCAGTTAAGGAATTATTTCCCAAGCCCCTCCCCCATACATACACATGTACAATCTTAACATTAGAATTATTTAGCTTCAGATAGTTGGGTTTTATAGCTCACAAATCAATACAATTGCAAATATTGGCAAAGATGCACCATTTAATGAAATTGGTCAAAATAATTGTTCTCAAATTCCTGGCAAAGGCATTGGCAAATAAGTCTAGATAATATATGAGAAAACCTATACAAGGTGACACACTAGAGGCTTTTAAAGATTGTAGTTTAAATATCAGTGAATTAGTAAGAGTCCTGGGGATACTTGATGACCCCTCTAATTATATTTTGCAGTAGTGGCCTTTCTCTTTGCCTGTAGTGTTGTAGAAGTCAAAGGTGAAGGGAAGGTTGTCTGTCTTCCTCAGTTAGAACGAAAATTCCATGGAAATGGGAGCCTTGTCTTTTCAATACAGCATTTTTGTTTACTGTTATTTGTGTATAGGTCTTCATTAAATGTTCTTCGACTGAATTCATGCCTTTATTAATTTTGCCACCAATTGCACCCACAGAATTTAACATCTTTCATTCTTTGTTCTTCATTCTCATTTTCACGATTTTCTGTGTAAATTTTGAAGACAAAGCCCTAATTAAATTTTTCTCTTTATGAAATTATAGTCCTTATTTTCAGTGGATAAACTTTAAATGAGCCTTTTCCATTTTTAGCTATCCTTGGCTAATGGGAACTTCCTATAGATCTGTGATGTTCTTTGAAGTATAATAGCTGAATCAAGTAAGCTCTAAAATGTTGATCAGTACTACAAAAAAAAAAAAAAAAGTCAGCCAGTACAATTTAATTAGTATTTTGGGTGAATGTTTTGGTTCATTTCAAACCTTGTTGGACACATTTTTACTTTTTTTTTTTAACTCTTATCTTTGATTTTAATTTAAAACTTAACAGACTTCTACATAAGCCTTCTTAAAGTTGGCTTACTAAGTTTCCCTCTTGTGGTGTGTCTAGATAAATAGAATTAATTTTGGAAATAAAATACAGTTTTTAATGCATACAATATTCAAAACAAAGCATACCTGAAATTGTCTATAATTTCTTTTTGCATATGCATTGCTTATTCCTGTCTTTTAAGTATAAATGAAAAAGGTACCATTTCTAGTTTTCCTTTAATACTTAATTAAAGCCTGTGTATTCTTTAATTTAAATGTTTTTTCTTGTAAGAATAATACTGACATTTCAAATAAATAAAAACTATAGTTAACCTTTGCTTTGATGAAGCTATTAAGTGAGATTGGAACCTTGAATCTTTATGATTAAAGAATTCTTCCTACGTGTTTGACTACTTGAAAACGAAATAAGTTTTAAACCGTAAGACTTTAGGGTGTGTATGTACTTCTCTAAGTTTAATAATAGCTGGCAGTCATTTTTGAAACAATTTTTTAGTATATTGAATGTATTACTAAGACAGTAAGAGAAGTTTAGGGTGGGGAGATTATAAACCAAAGTAAAAACGGAAACTGTTTAAGAAAGGTTGCTCAGCAGGTACACTGCCTGTACTGAAGTGAATCTGTGGACTTTGCAGAGTCTTTTGAAGGATAGAAGAGTGAAAACTATGTACAGCGTTTTTATTTTTAGTGCAAACCTGAAAACATGGTTTGTGCTCATTTAGTTTGCACTCATTGCCAACTTTTAAGTGTAGACTGACAGTACGTCAATATGACCACAGAGGGTTGTGTCTTACAGACACATTTTTATACATGGAAATACTTTTTGCAGAAAGCCCTTTTGGGGTTGGCTTTAACAAATAATTTAGGCTCGTGCTCTTCTTTTTCAGCCCTGATGCTCTGATGATGTCAGGGGCAGAGCAGAACCCTCAGGAGGGAGGCAGGGTTGACACAGTGTTCCAGCGGGAGGCTAGGTTGGAACACTGCATCAGGTAAGAGTAAAACTACACCCCTGCCTCCATGAGGACACAGTCTTAAAGCGAGCTTTCATGGGCGGGCATGAAACTCTTCGTTGGAATATTTATAGGGAGCCAAGTTGAAGGCGGTATAGCTTATTTTGAAGACCTAATGCTCATGACTGTTAGTTTCTGGAACATGGGTAATTTGTTCTTTTTCTACAGCCGTTTGTTGTTCTATACATGCAGTTGGAAAACAGCAATGTGAAATTCTGCTAATTTATTCCATAAATAATTGGGGGGTTTTCTGAGACAGTGATTTTTTAAAACTTTTTAGTCTTAGAACCTTTATATTCTTAAAAAATTTCATGGATCCCAAGAGCTTCTGTTTATGTGACTTAAATCTATTAATAGTTACTCTATTAGAAATTAAAAATGATAAATTTTAAAAGTGTATATGGCTATTTTAATAATAATAAGCTCCTTAAATATCAGCATAGATATTTTTAGGAAAATAACTATGTTCCCCAAAATTAAAGTTACGAAAAGGGTGGCATTGCTTTGCATTTTTGTAATCTCTTTAATATCTATTTTTGTAAAAGGCAGCTAGAGTCTCATATTTGCTTCTGTGTTGAGGCTGTTGGATATTATTTTGTTTGAGGTATTGGAAATCCAGAAGACTAAGCCCTGAGGGCCAAATCCAGTCTGCTGACTGTCATATCCCCACAGCAAAAAGTGTTTTTTAACTGCTGGAGAGTACAGGTACAAAGAACAACATTTTATGACACATGAAATTCAAATTTGTAAAATTATGTGAAACTGAACTTTCACTGTCTTAGTGAAATAAAGCCAAGCTCATGTCGTTACTAATGACCATGGCTGCTGTGCACCTCGGCTGCAGAGTTGAGTGTCTGCGCCACAGACTATCTAGCCTGCGAAGTCTTGGCAGGGTGAAGGTACCAGTCCCCAGGACACGAAGAATGTCTGGTCTTGCGTGGTGAAAGGAAGGACAGTTTCTAGATAATTGTGGCTCTTCTTTGGTACTACACCAAATGTCACAAATGGTGATTTCTTAAACATTAATTGCAGTGTAAAAAGCTGAAACCAGCTTAGTGAGTTACTTGTACTGTTACTTTAAAATCTATAGATCTGTCTTACACTCTGAATGTGTTCTGAATGAATCTTTCACCCGTGCATGGTTTTATAACATAATTGATGATTTGTAAATATTAATTGAGCTATATGGATCTTTCCAATGTTGGAATACTTTATTATAATATATTTAAAAAGGGTGTTTGTTAATTCTATAGCCTATTTGATCAAAGAAATCTTTAAGTACTATGAATCTCTTGAGCTTGTGGATATGGATGCACATTTGCCAAAATTCTAATTTTCTCTTACAAGCTCAAGTTTTTTCATTAGTTAAAATACTGAAGACAGTTGTTTTCTTGAAGTGACAGGCTCACTTAATTCATTTTTGAGAAAATGCCTGCATCAAGTCTGAGTAATTACAGTTTATCAGCTGTTCTGTAAAGAAAAATCATGTCGCATGGAAAAAACGGTCCATTCAGCTGACAGCTGGACCACACAAGTACTCTGCCTTGAGATGATCATTGTGCTATGATAAGAGCCATACATATGTATAATATATATGGAATATATGTACTATATCACCTCCCCTTTACTTTGGAATTTCATTATATAAATTTGCAAATATTTATTTTACTTCCCATTTTGCTACACAGAGTATTAAAAAGATGTGTTTCCAGGACTGAGATTTAATAAAAATAATTTTACAGCTTAGTTGTGAACATTTTTCAGTGGTAATCCCATGCTTAGTTGTTTATTCATTTTAACTGGAATGCTTGGGGGAAGAATACAAGACTAATACAGGATGGGACAAAAGTAGGTTCCAGTTTTTGTATGTAAAGAAAATAATAATCGTACAAGAATAAACTCTGTTTCATGTACTTATGACTATAAACCTACTTTTTCCTCACCCTTTATGTTTTGGTGCCACTGCCTTGTTTTTTGTTAATAAGTCAACAGTTTTACCCACCGTTGCTTTTGCACTATCAGTTCAAATGCCAACACAGGAAAAAAGTGTTGTTGTTGTTGTTGTTGTTATTGTTGCAAAAATCTTTTTGACATTTCAGATGCCCTAAAAGAGTCATGAGGATTCCCTGGAGTCCATCCATGGTCCACAGTTTGAGAATTGCTACTCTAGGAAAAATGACTCTGTTGGAATACTTCTGAAGTATAATTATACTTCAAGAGGCTGGGCCCACTACAGCTTTATGCCAGTGAATCGCAGAGGTTCCTGGAATCTGTCCCAAATTATAACTGCCCTGAGGTGTGGGCGTAGGGTACAGTCTGGCTCTAAATTTGCCGGTAGAAGACTGACGTGAGAATGGAGGTGTAGAAAGCCAGACCAGGGTCCCAGTTTGCCCTAAGATGACATTTGTAACTTAAGTAATGCAGTCTGACTATAGGTAGGTTTTTTCTTTAACACCTGCTTTGGTGGATCTCTTAAAGACTCCTCTCCGTTCACCATTCTTTTAACAGAGTTTCCGTAAACTGTCAGAATTTATGGCTGTCATCCTCCTTTCCTGAGCTTCCTTTCTCTCTGTTATCACAGAAAAAAGTTCATAATTTTTGTTCACATTAAAAACCACAAGAAGCTATTACCATGAGGAATTTGCTGCTACTATATCATAAATACTTTTTCATTAGTTTTTTCTCTAAGAGCTTTGGGTCTTCATACATATTCTCTGGAGCCTGTCTGCCTCTTGTTTCTATACTGTTCTGACACTTTTATTGAGAAAGGGATAGAATTAAGAACAAAATAGCAACAGTTCCTGATCTTACAAAAACAAAAGTTCACAAAATATGATGCTGGACTGCATATTAGAACTTGCATTTAAAAAATGGAAGAAGGAAAAAAAGAACTTGCAGTGTGATATAACTGTAGAGAAATAATGTCCGGGTAAGTAGAAGGGAAGTGTGGAGTTGGCCACAGAGTCCATTTAGTTTTGCCGCAAAATAAAAGATAATTCTCATTTTTACCAATAACTTTATTGATTTGGATATTCTGAGTATGTCAGCTATCTCCTGCTATTGACTTCTAGTGGGTAAAGGCCAGGGGTGCTGCCAGGCATGGTCCAATGCATGAGACGGTCCCACAGCAAAGGATTATTTGGCCAAAAATTCAACAGTACCAAGAAACTTCGAAAACCACTTTTGACATATTTGATCAGTCACAGCACTTTCTTCATACATATACTGTGCAAATCTTTTTTTGTGTTTCAGTGTTTGCGTTTTTTGAAATAATGAGGACTTACAGGCCAAAAATGGTGGGTAGTTTCTTCCATCTTCACTTTTAACATGGCTACACAAAAATTCACCAGTTTTGATTTTTTTAAATGCATGCTGATATGACAGCTGTCATATCACAATCTAACAAAATTGTTTCAAGTGAAGTTAAAGTCAGCTAAGCATTACCAGCGCCATCATATGGAAAAAGCTAAAGGAACTTTTTGGCTAACCTGGTATTTTGAGATACTCATGTAATGGAATAGGGCATAGAGAAATGGAGTACCTTTGCAAAATATCAGTAGTTAGTTTTGGTTCTAGGAAAATAACAGTAAAGGAGAATGAATTTAATGAAGAAGAACATAAAAAGCAACTCATTCAATAAATATTTGCTTGCCCAATATGTATTAGGTTCTGTGTTGGGCAATAAGATGTGAAGAATTTACTTAACAATACATTGAAAGGATAAAACCTATAAACTACTAGGTTATTATGTGGGTATCTATGGAGGAATTTGAGGTACAGTGCTAACATTTAATGGCAGTGTCTTTTGTTCTGATGGAGAAACTCTGGTGCTGTTTCATTTGACTTGCCCATGGTCAAACAGTGAAGGCAGTGACAGATGGTAGGATGGTGTTTTAATACAGGTTCTAAATAGATTAGATTTGGCCCATTAATTTGGCTGTTAATGTGCCTTTCACACTGGGATTATATCCAAAGCCATGTAAAACTGGGGAAGATTGGAATGAGAATTACCATTGAAATTTGTCATTTTTAAAATGGAATTTAAGAAATATTCCAAATTAAGGCTAACCAATTAAAAGGAGAGTATGCTATCACATAATACTTTAAAAACCCCTTTGAATGGTGCCACAGATTTGTAGTTTTCTCGTGAAGGCTCTAAGTGCCAGGGAGCCTAATGATAGAAGTTCGTTTCATGTGGGCTCATTGACTGCTTGTTGCTCACGCCTGAGACTCTTCCTCTCCTGCTCTCTGCCCTGCAACGGGATGCTTTTTGGTAACGGGATACTCGTGGAGAAAATGTGAGTGACTTGGCATAAATTAGCAGTTCCCAAAGTATATTCCAAGAGAATATCAAGGGATTTTATTTGATAAAAAAAGGTTTGTGTTTGGGGAAAACTGATTTAAATCGTTTATTTACTCTAGGACATTACAAGTCTTCGATATAGAAATTGTTCATGGGGATGCTCCAACAGGCAGTTACACTGTCCCCAAATTTATTTGAACAGAAAAAAAAACTTCTTGAACCTACTTTTTGAAAAAATTTCATTTCTTTATTTCTAGAGAGTAGGAAAGAGGGAGAATGTGAGAGAAGCATGATCGGTTGCTGCTCGTATGCCCCCTGACCAGGGACCAAACCCACAACCCAGGCGTGTGTCCTGACCTGGAATCAAGCCGATGGCCTTTCCTTTTGCTGAATGACACCCAACCATCTAAGCTATGCTGGTCTGGGATTGACCCTAACTTTTTAAAGTACCTCACTAATTAATATTCCATGAAATACACTTTGGGAACTGGTACAAGTTCATCCCTACTATCAGAAAATGATTCAAAGTATGATTACTATTGTATTATTATTATTATTATTATTATTTATAACACTTTTTTTCTATTTATTCCTAACTAGAATTTATATTTATGGAAAGCTGTGGTTTTAGGTAGATAATAAATAGCAAGAATAAGTACTGTCTCATTGTCTGATTGTTAAAATATTTACTTTAGGAACATGAGGAATGAAACTTCAGATTATAAATTACTACTTGTTATAGTTTTTATTTTGTTTTTTATAAGTTATATTCCTAAACTAAAATACATTATTAATAGAGAATTTCTCTATTTTTAAATTGTAGACGTTGGGGATCAGACAGGTGAGGTAGGTTATTCAGGCTCTCCTGCAGAAGCACCTCCAAGCAAGTCACCATCCATGCCGTCACTCAACCAGACTTGGCCGGAGATGAATCAGAGCAGTGAGGTTAGCAAAGTTTCCCTTTCCTTTCAGTAACATTAACTTTGTTAAGGTAAGATGTTCCAAACAGAGTGATTTCAGCATCTAGCTCTTTCAGCATGTATGCATAGTTAAGAGAACATATAAAGTAGGACTGTGATAAATGTTTGTAATTATGTGACTCTGAGGTTTGCAAAGTACTTTTTCACATATATACTGTCATTTGGTTTCTACTACTCACTGCTGCTAAATTCCTGTGAGTTAGATGGGGCAGGCACGTGCTGTTGACAGCTGAAAAGGCCAATGCTTTAAAGCTTTTGAGGGACAAGAGCTAAGATTTCAACACAAATTCTTTGACATGCAGTCAACTACCATACCTGATGTGTCACACTGCCTGCTCGTTCCTGTAGGCAAGGTATATGATAGCATGTATGGAATCTTAGCATTGTGATGATACAAGTAGTCACTAATGAGCCTTTGCATATGAAAAAGGTATTTTCTTCAACCCAGGCTCTTCATAATAACTTGGTTTTATTTAATACAAAGTCAAATTTAACCCTGTTAAATGCGGTGGTTAAAAGATATGTTACATATAAGACCGAGCATAACATGCAAAACACAATTTGAGGCAAATGCAGTCCTCCTCCTCCTCATTGCTTTGCAGCCACATTTTGCAATAGAAGTAGGCCCACTGAGATTAGAATAAGGGAATAGGCCTGAGGCCCCTGTGTTAATAAACCTTAGTGCTCTTTAGAACTTCAGTTAAAAAATAGCTGTTCTAGCCTTTTAGAGTAGTTTCCTTTGTGAACAGGTTATTTTTTTTTCTTACATTTTTGGTATAATTTTTAGGTAATGCAAGTTTGTTGGCTTTCAGGAAATTCTAAACTTCTGTGTTTTCCATGTCTTTTAAAGCCAGAAAAGTACTACTGGGTTAAAGAGACAGTGGTTCATTTTGGACAGTTGAAAACAGAAGTAACTCGCAGGTTGAAAGTACTTGCTGCTGCTGTGTGACAATTACAGACACCTGTTCCCGAGATAGAACATACCACTTGTCATACCGTCGGATGTAAAACCATGTACAGAAGAGATTTCCTAGAAGGAGGAGATTTACCCTTTCCTAGAGGGAGGAAAGAATTTACTAGGAAAGAGGCTTTATAGAGGGTAGGGTCACTGTTTTAGAAACGGCTATTTTTGCTCAGTTTTTTAAAAAGCAGTATCAGATTAAGAGCAGTTTTTCCATGAATACCAGGTCATAAATAAAGCAACTATTTCTGAAGCATCTCAATTTTAAAGCCCGTATTCATTCTAAATAAAATTGGGCCTGACTGTTGAAGACTAGGAATGGAAGTCCCGTCCTTGTTCTGATTTAAGCAGTTGTACTTTTTCTTTTAGAGAACACAAGTTTCATTTTGTAGTACTCAGTATTAAGGTTATGAATGTCATGGTTATTTTTTTTTTTTTACTCTGTGTGGAAAATCAAAAATCAAAATGTTAATAAAACTAACACTGACTTTGAGACATTTTAATAATTTTCTACCACAAAGCACTAATGATTCTTTCAACAAATATTTATTCAGCATGTCAATATGGATGAGGCACTGTAGAGGATAACACTAATAATAATAACAACAGCACTAATAATAACCCTTAACATTTACGGAGCACTTCTCATGTGCCAGTTCTGTTCAGAAGCTCTTTGCATACATGAACTCTGCTTCTTCACAACAACCCTATGGCATAGGTATTCTTACTTCCAAGTTACCGGTGGTGAAACAAAGCACGATTGGTTAAATGACGTGCTTAAAGTTGTGCAGCATGACTAGGATTCCAGTAGTCCAGTTCGAGACCTGTGCTCGTAACCGTCATACTAACACTGTAGACATAAAAGTGTCGTTCTGCTCTCCAGGTAGCTTCCATGCAGTCTTGTGAAACCAAGTAAAACTTCATGCAACCAAATAAGTAAATAAATGCCTTCTTTTTGGCAAAAATCTGTATCTAAACGTTTCTCCACAGTTACATCATTAGTAGTTTAAAAATTCTTTTGTACACATGCAACAATAATTATTGAAGAAACTATAACAACAAATATTGGTAAGTCACTTCCCTGAAGTGACATCCCATGATAAAAATGAATTATTGTGAGCTCTCTTTATTCAAGAAACACTTTGAACTCATCAGTATGTCTTTGTATATCTTAATTTTTATGAGTTTAAAACTAATATATAGGCAAAGTTGTTGGATGATGCATTAGCCATTTTTGTAAATAATTTATCAGTACATTAATTTGCTAAATATAATTTCTACAAGTCTTCTCAAATTAAATATCATTATTTTAAATGAGTCGAACTTTGAAGCATAAAAATGAATACTTTTCCATACTGAATTATAAAAAGGATTTTGATGAATGGGGTAGGTGTGTCTGTGTGTAAACATTTGTTTGTATATATCGTATATGTGTAGATGTTTTTCCCTCTTCAGAATACAACTGATAATTCTTAATCAAATTTTAATACAATTCTGATATAAAGATTCTATGCTATTTTATTGCCAAGATCTTTAAAACAAATGGAATTTACTAAAATTAATATTGGCTTATTACTCCACCTATTTTGAGGTATGATATTTGTGTACCTCTTTTAGAAGAGTAGTATTTCAAATCAAAATACATCTTCTATATATGTAACACACACCCAGATGCTTGATTTGCTCTCATTGTGGCCGCATTCTGATTTTCCCAGCATGGGGGGGTGGTGCCTGATTGGCAGTTCTGTCCTTTGGTCTGGCATGGTCCTGTTCCTAGTGCTGATTGCAGAGGTTGACCTGCTACAGATTGACATAAGCTCAAACATATATTTTAATTCCAGAAATCTTTGCATTTTATCTCAATTATATTTTATTAAGTATACATAGGTACAAAATAATGTGCACGTACATAATAGAATCATCTTTCAGGGGTCGCACTGGCAAGTCACACTGACTTGCTTTGTTTTGACCAAGAGTTTGGTACTTCAGATGCTCTAACATTACAAAATCAGTACATTAACATTTAAATTTTAAAAGGAGGATTTGAGGTTATTCTTTGTCTAGTCAACACACCCCTTTATATTTTTACATTGTTGCCATTTATACCACTTAGACTCGGTTCCTATATTAGGTTTTAAGTTTGAATTCTGTAAGGTTTTGAATCTCTTCATAGAGATTGCAGTAAATCATTACTATACATTTGATTGTGAAGCCGCTCACCTTATATCACAAGATGACCCAGCATAGAAAAGTATAAAATGCTTATGGAAAATTAGAAATTATGGAATTTTGTCAGGCCTATGAAACACAACTTGCAGTGCAACCTCTGAATTACTTTGCTCAACCTTCTCCAGTGACCTTTACTCCACCTTTCTCATCGTGCTGACTTGTCTCTCCTCTGTCTGTTCAGCAGTGGGAGACATTTAGCGAACGCTCTTCAAGCTCACAAACTCTGACCCAATTTGATTCTAACATTGCACCAGCTGATCCTGTAAGTCAATCACTTAGCTTGCTTGTTTGAAATTAATTTTATTAACCCAAATTTCCATTCATTATGGTTTTTAGCTATGCATGATTCAGTGGAGTGCTTAGAGGGAAATAGTGATAGGCTTTTCAATTTTCGTGTGCCTAATGATGGAAAGAATTTTTTTTTAAACCATTGTTTGTATTTTCTAGTTATTTTGGTGAGAGAAAACTGTATGTTTTTAAAATCTGGTACATGTGTCTAAAGAAACATTTTGTGACAGTTGACTTAGTTGACTTGTTTTCATTTGCTAATTGAGTGTATGTGTTATTAAACATACTGTTTAGTGTAGTGGCACTTAGTAAATACTATTTTATTTGTATGCTTACACATCATGTAATATGTACTATGTATGTAAATATACGATGTCATCTTTTATAGTCCAGATGGTATGGCTTTGACTTAAATCGTGTGTTGAGTTCTGTAAAAGAGAATCAAGTTCAGCAGAACAATGGAGTTGTTAGTCAAAGATTCCCATTGTGCAAAGGAGCCTGTCTTGTCTTCCTGTGGTTCACTGTGTTGCTTTGAAAAATGCTACAAAGTTCACATCCTGATTTCAAAAATAAATTCTATTCCCATAGATTTAATTTCATATATACCTCACCTATCTCAAGTTACTTGAAGACTTCGAGACCTTAGCTAGTAATTCTTTTTCTCACTATTCACTCCTGTTTTTTGTTTTATTTTTTCTTTTAAAGAGAAGAACATGCTAATATGCACTTTTCAAAAAGAAAAGGCAGTAGGAAGGGAAGAAAGATTTTAAAATGAGTTCAGTTGAAAGATAGGGAGAAAGTGACACAATACATTCTTTTTAGATGTTTCTTCAAAGACAGCCAGCATTTATTAATTAAAATGGTCTTGTTTAATGTTTGAGACAGTGGCATTTAAAGTAATATAGTACATCAACAGTTTAATGGATCTTTGGTGTGTTTTACAATTTTAAAGAATTTGTATGTGAAATATAGAAGATGTTGAATTGAATTCAGACAGATAATGTATAGAAGTTTTTAAATATGTTTTATAATTCATTAATAATTTAAGAGGCAATTAATATGTAAGTCATCTGTGCCTTTTGCTTTTTCTGCTGCTTTGAGGGCATTCATTAATCTTCCATTTTAAATGGAAAAATTAAGGAGAAATAAAAAAGAAACATGATTTTTGCTACTTATTATCAGCTATAATTAAGGTCTCTTGGGAAGTGACCGGTTGTGTAAGCTGAAAGAAAATCTTACAATACCTTAGCTCTCTCTGTTTCATTTCTCCATATTATTCTGACCTCCTACTTACACAGTCAAGATAGCTTTATTTAAAGTACTCCATTAAAGTATTTTATTTGGGAAAGAAGGTTTGCTATAGCAATAAAGAAGCTCTATTCTCTAACCCTTAAGAAATAATTAAAATAATTATTCACAGTGTTACGATTTTTTTGTCAGGCCAGGAAAGAACATTAAATATAAAATGTAGAATTCAGGGACAAAATAAGTTAACTTGTGACAGGCAGGAAATGCAGGGAAATAATTTGGCTTAACAATAGTGATGTTCTTATAAATTCTTGGTAATAATATCCAAATTTATGAATTTAGGTGTTTAAAATACTATGGCTTAATACTTCCTTTTGGTATTGAGTGTGGCTGGAGGCTCTAGAAATTTTTAAAGTGTTTAATCAACATTTGAAACTTGAATTTAGACCTCTGAATTTCATAGAGTTGCTGGTTTTAAATATTTATAATCTGGAACCTAGAAACACTTTTCTTTTATGGTGACAAACTTATATCTAAACATTGTTCCCCGACTAGTAATTTCTCTTTAAACTTTCAATTAGGAGGATGTTCTCTTCCCACTGAGGGCCTGAATTTCTTAACCTTCATTTAATATCTCCCTGACATACTGCCTGTACACACACACCCAGTAACTACAATCCCAAATGATCTTTTGCAAGGTTTATGTAAATAAGGATTGTACGTAAGTAAGGTCCATTCAGATTAGAAAAAAATTACCTTGGAGAAAAACACAAAACAACTGTAGTTCTAATGTGAATTTGACAACCATTACGGTGTTGGAAATAATTAATGGAATATTTTTAAAGCTAAAATTGATAATTAACCATTTGCTTCAATAAAATGAAAGTCTTCGAAAAGCTCTAAACTGTTCTGTAGCACTTGGAGACAGCTATCCCACAGCGCAGTGACCTCATATGCAAAATGAAATAGTTAATCATTAGGCACCCAGAATTGTGGTGAAATTGAGTTTCTGATATTTCATTTGCAGAAACTTGGTCACTTTTGTTGAACTGCTTGTCAGTTACTTGCCTCCGGCAGAATGTGTCTCTGCAAGGGAGTTCTAGAGTGAGGAAAAAGTTAATGCACTAGTCTTCTCCATGATGTATGCCTGATCTTGAGAGCTGCAGAACTTCCAAACAATTCAGGATATGAAGAGGAAGTGAGTTTGATCACTGATTATGCCCAGCTAACTTACCTAGTTTGGTGGAGCCCCTTTTTAGGTGCCTGTGATATTTTCTAGGAATACAAAGATATCAAAAACAAAGTTGCAATCTTAAGTAGACCAGAGGTTAGTTATTATAAGCTTGATTTTTGTAATATAGCTGATTGTCATAATTATCATCTATGGCTGTGGACAAAACTGTGGGCAGAGAACCATGGACCAACTCAGCCCAAAAGGTTTCTACAGAAGAGTTTATGTTTGTGTGCTGAGCTGTTAATGAGTTACTGGAAGAACAAGAGCATCCAGAGCAGAGAGAATATCCTGAGCAGGATCAAATTCAGAGTGGTGAAAATGGAGGGTAGACATGTGGGGGATGGGGAATGATGGGGACTGACCGATGTGGTTGGAACCAGACCAGGAAGATCGTTGTATATTAGTCTGCAAACCAGAGTTTAATCTCATAGACGCTGTAGGCTACAAGAAGTACCATGATAAAACGAGGGTGAGGAACAGGAGGCTGGGGAGATCACTCGGCAATAGTGTGAAAGGCTGGTGGGATCAAAAGAGATGATGAGCACCTGAACTAGTTTAGTGACAAAGGGACAGAAAGTAGGCAGGGCTGGATCTGGACAGGATGACAGGATATAAAGGGAGTAGGAAAATACAGGTATCTGAACATTAATATAATATTCAGTAAAGTACTAAATTGTATAAAATCAGGTGCTCAAATAGATGATACAAGTGTGCCATGACTGATTAGGAATGGGTTTCCTAAAGACTTTGGGTTATTTAAATAGAAGAAAGTGGGGAGAAGCTGCCAGGCAATCTTATACTTTCTTCTCTCTTTTTAAATTTGGGGGTGCTAATTTGGAGCAGAGTAAGTATTATTACTTTGGCATCTTGTGACTCAGGACTCAGAGGCTTGTAAGCATTCATAGTTCTTTATTTGGATGTGGAAATGCTTCAAGTCAGAGCTCTCTATCCTGTGTGATGGTCGTTTGTGAGATCACACGAGCTTCTGATCTGTTGGTCCCCGGTCTTCAAGGAGTTACCTTTTCCTGCAAGTATCAGGATCCATTGGACTAAAGCTATTACAGGCCCATAGCAGCCAGTTGATGTATGGGTGAAGTATGCAGTACGTAATTGCTTTGCTGCTATAGAGACTTAAATTATTTGGGAGAATGAATAACACATTCATAATTTTCTTTTCTTGGAATCATTGTACTTCCATTTATTGTACTAGAAATATATGAAAAGGCTACTTAATATTTCTAACTGTTGCAAGCTTTATAAGTTCAATTTTATAAGTATACACAGACTATATATCAGATATATACTATAAGTTAAAGCATCTAATAAATTTTCCTTGTTTTTTTCTAGTCTTGGGGAGTAGGGGGTTGGAATAACTTATTGTGTCACAAAGTATCCTTTCTCTTTTAATCTTGCATTATAACATAAAATTCTGATTTTCATAGCAGTTATTTCTGCTATTAAAATTGTAAGTTAAAAAACTGGTAATTTTTCTAAAGCCAAGTTTTTATAACCACAACAACATTTTAAGTGTATTATAAATAGTTTCCTGTGAGGGACTCATTATTATGTGAGGAATCTAAACTTTCATCCATCTGTAATATTCATCTTGATAACTATAATTTTAGAGTTCAGGTTAATTGGATAATACATGAACCCTGTCCAGAATCTCAGTGGTACAGAGGCAGGAAATTACTATGAATGGACTTATCAGTATAATTGCAATAAAAAATTAATTTGTTATGAACTTTTCGAGTTTAGAGACTTGAGACTAAGCCAAGGAGAGCTATTCAACAAGAAATGGTGTGCTGGGACTTAACTTCTCTAGCAGAGACTTGGTGTTACTCAGTACTGTTGTCAAGACAGTGTTCAGCTGAAACTGAAAAGTTATTATCCTTTATACTAAAGTATAAACTTGACTCATTACTAGATATGTGAAATTTAAGGATCTCATGTTTAGTTTTTCGCAGCAGCACACATACAAACCAACTTCTCATATAGGGATCTGAGCCCCCTCCGCAGTGTTTTTCAGCTGGTGGGTTCCTATTAAGCCAAATGCTTGATCCCCTTCTGGTTCCGCGCTGGGAGTCTCAGCTCCCAGGGTCAGGCTTGCCTGTGTTCCCAGGTGCACCTTTCTCTTCTCCTACCCTTCCTGAGAGGCTACCATTTGTGTTTATGCACTCTTCCTTGCCTTACTCTTTCATTCTTTTCCAAAGTCTCTTCTACCAGTTTCTTTACTTTTCTAACAAGGCTTGCGACTCTCGAAGTTTAGGAATATCAGATGTATTACAGTCTTGAAAGGTTCAAGAAAAGTATTAGAATCTTTGAATAGGAGTCTTACTGATCTCTCTTTAAACAAATGGATTTTTGGGTGGAAGTTGTATGCAAAATTTTAGCATGACATAGAACTAATCTATAAAAGTATATGTTATGCCTACTGTTACAATTATAGCAGGCATCTCATTAACTTTGTTTTATATATGAAAAAGTGTCAAATTTTCTTCATCAGTTCTCTGAAAATGAGTTTAGTCTGTTACTTGACTTTGGATTCTCATGAAAAAGTTCAGTTTACTTGAACCTGAGAGGTTCCGCTTGTATGATTTTATCAGACCGTTTCATACTTTGCCTTTGAATACTGTCTTAAATTGTATTTTTATAAGGTCATTTTTTATGCAGTCCATTAATTAATCATTCAGAAGTTAAAATGTGTTTTTATCAAAGAAATCAAATTGTTAGCATGTATAATGAATTTGATTTTTTTACATACAATTCTATAACTTTTAATTTAAATTAATTTTCATGCTTGCCTTAGTGTGAATGATAGTCTAGCCACTATTTTTAAAGTTTTGTTAATTTTGATTATTTCATGGTATCAGCTTAGCATTTTTAATACAAATTCTGTATCCCCTCTCATTTGTCTCTAGGACACCGCTATTGTTCATCCAGTTCCCATTCGGATGACTCCAAGCAAAATCCACATGCAGGAAATGGAACTTAAACGAACTGGCAATGGTAAGGAGTCTGGCTGGACAGTATTTTAGGTTAGCAGGTTGTGTTTTACATTAGCATCAACTAAAATACACAAGTAATTATTCTGTCAGCATTCAGATTTCTTTCATAAATGCTAATTTTTTTCAACACAGTACTTTCTACAGTTATATGGGTGCATGTTTATATGTATATTTTCAGTTATGTTACATTTTATAAAAGGAAATTTTTGAGTTTAAATTATAAAACTTTTACATAAGGAGGTTTGGAAAAATGTGCCTTTTCTGACTCTGTTTTTATGATCACTTTTGTGAATTTTCATTTAAAGTATGTTAAAATTATAACTGAAGAGGCATATGTTAAATTTTGGCTTTGAAATTCTTTTGCTTAAACTCTTGAATTTTTTCTTCATTTTAGATGAAATGTTTTATAGTTAGGGTTTCTCAAAGGTAAATATATTTCCTATTAGACAGCATAATAAATTACTTATTTACAGTCATTTGTGTTACAGAATTTGTATTAAAAATGCCAAACTGGTACCATGAAATAATCAAAGTTTTGTTCAAGTAATTACCCTAAAGGGATAAAATTAACAAAGTATGAACATGCAAATTGACTTTTTTATTATAAAATATATCTTATGTCAGAAAACATATTTCTGTATAAATAGGCTTAATATTTTTAATTAAAGTAGTATTTTGTATAAAAAAAAGTATTTTGTCTTACCTGCTACTTTATGTAATATCTAAATGAAGTTTTATCATGGGCTCTGAGGTTTATAAATTTATTAATTCAGATACATATATCTTGTATTTTTACCTATTCTCTGCTAGACCATACCAATCCCACTAGCCCATTACTTGTGAAACCATCTGACCTGTCAGAAGAAAATAAGATAAACTCATCAGTGAAATTTGCTTCTGGAAATACTGTAGGTAAGTGAAAGATAGCATTACATCTTCCATTAGAAGTTTATTAAGTCTGGATTTAGAGCCTAAGTGATGCAAATGTATAGCCATTTAATACTGTCTTCACCAAATAAGGTGGAGAATAGTCACCTTTTTTAACATCCTACCCACTATATGAGTCAGTGGTTCCCCCTTGTTGCCTGGACTTGCGTCAAGGCAGGCCTGCTATTTGCTGTTCCTCTCCAATAGCCAGATTTAGTCTCTTGGCTCTTTCCTACTAGCTCCTTTCTTTCTCTCTCACAAGGAATTGTGTATACCAGTGTCTAGTTATTCAGCCTGTGTGCCAGGCTCTGTTCTAGACTCCGGGGGTTCAGCAATAACATAAACAGGTCTGTGCCTTTATGGAGCTTACATTTTGTAGGGGAGATAAGAGGAAAGGTGGGGTTAGCAACTCATATCCTAGCAGGTGGTTAACACCCTGGAGAAAAATGGTAATGTATGTACTGTTTTTTGACCCCCTTTCATGTGACTTATTCTGAATATTTCTGTTATTAAGTAATAACTTTTCTGATTTGTAACTTAATCTATATGCATAGTATTTTGTTGTATAAAAAAGCCATTATTTGATTTACATTTAATTTTTTATAGTAATACTGGGATGAACTGTTAACCTGTTAGCCAGTCTTTGAATATCTCTGCTTTGAAACAATAATTCAGTTATATTTGTTTGAGGCACATAGAGTGAAAGTGAAGAAATTATTATTATTAAGTAGGATATATTCCATTTATCAGCAGATGGTTACAGTAGTTCGGACTCTTTTACTTCAGACCCAGAACAGATCGGGAACAATGTAACTCGTCAAAGGTCAGTATTTCTGTCAATAAAAAACATATTAAAATATCTTGTTACATTTTAATATTTAAAATGATTTAGGACCAAGTATAAATTATGTATTTTTCTCTGTTCTTTACTTCTTCACTTCACTGAAAGCTGTTAAATTACCTATTAATTTATGTAAAAGAGAAATAATTTTGATTTTTCCCAACTTGAACAGAAAACAAATGAAACCCTTATTGTCTCATGGCATTCTGTGGAAGATTTAAGGACTGATAACTTTTGCCTGACTGCTGTAGCTCAGTGAATTGAGCATGGGCCTGTGAACCAAAGGGTTGCCGGTTCAATTCCCAGTCCAGGCAGCTGCCTGAGTTGCAGACCAGGTCCCCGGTAGGGGGTGTGTGAGAGGCAACCACACATTGATGTTTCTCTCCCTTCCTTCCCCTCTCTCTAAAAATAAATAAAATCTAAAAAAAAAAAAGAAGGGCTTATAACTTCTTTGCAGTAGCAATTTAATACTGGTAGTCCTTTTTTAGGTAAACATGAGAGCCTGTGTAAGTAATAAATGTGCAGATTTCCTTTTATAGCCTTAGGGGAATCACCAAAAAACTTCTGTGTTTTAAAAAGCTATCCAGAACCCCAGCCCAGTGTTGGGCTACCTACTGACCCGAAGATCTGTATTGTGTATAATTTTTCAGGCACAAAAGGATGGGGGGTCGGGTGAGGATGGCAAGGGTTTGTCTGCAAGAGCTGTACCATTCACAAAAAAACCCTACAGGACAGAAGCGTCTTTCTCCTCTTGTTTCTTATATGTGGTACCTTTTGACACATACCTGAAGGATATAGAAAGAGACTAGTAATACAGAATCGCCAAAGAGCTTGGAGTCAAAAGGCTGCTCCTTCGCATAGTTTTCCTGTTTCTTAAAATTCTCAGTCATCTTGGATGTTATTCTGCTTTTTATCCTTATAAATGAGGATCAGACGACCAGAGTCCATGAGACTTCTCAGAACACAGAACATTTTGGTAGCGAACAAGTGCACCTCTCGCGTGGGCTGAGCATGAGCATGGTCGCCTCTAAAAGGGTGTGGCCGGCGGTAACACAGGCACGGGAGCCACAGGGAGTGGGGCCGCATTTTACCTCTGTTTTCCAAACTCCAAACTTTAAATAAGTTGAAAACTATCCTTGTCTGAAAGTACAACTTCTCATATTTAAAAATAAATATTTTAGACTAATGCATAGTACCTTTAATTGAATGGGAAAACATCATACTAGTTTTTTAGTCTACCTTGAATTCTTGTTAATAATTAACCTTCTTTTCAAATTTTTTGAAATTTTGTTAAATGTAAAATTATACTTTATAAAAAGATTATTTGCCACATTAAATAACCACTTGTTTAATGCACATCATAAATAGTACTGTCCTTATTCATTATAATACTTGCATAGCTATTTGAGAAAATATCCTTTGCTGCTTAGCCCAGTTTGAATGCTTAAAAAGGAAAAAGCTTCAATATCTGTAGCATGACCGACTGTAATGCGATGAACTTTGCAGGTCTCATTCAGGAACGTCACCTGATAACCCCGCACCGCCACCTCCCCCTCCAAGGCCACAGCCCTCTCACTCTAGATCGTCATCTTTAGACATGAATCGGACCTTTGCAGTCACCACAGGTAGGGGTTAGAGAGCCATAAAACATGTAATCATTTGAGTTTAGAGTTAATTAAGGACACATGACATATCCTCAGTATGTCTTTTTAAATATCTGAAGGAAAAATTCAAATTTAAAAAGTATCACATGAGAAGTGATTTTTTTCTTGATGACTGTCTAAAATGTGTTTGAATTCATGTGATAAAGATGGGAACCTGAGAGACGCCACAAGAGGTTTTAAAAGCACGATGTGGTGATGTCAAGGAGGGAAAGCTAATAGGACTTAAGTTAGCTGACAAAGGAGAGAGGGGAGTCATAACTTACTCTGAGATTTTAATTTTTATGTAACTGGTCATTATTATTATATTGATCAAAATAGAAAAGTTGGGACACTGGGTGAGATGTCCTGTTTGGACGTGGTGAGTTTGGAATGATGATCAACAGGCCACTGGATTTGTGGGCTAGGAGAGATTGATGTATGGTTTGAAAATCATCTACATAGAAACTATAGAGCGAAGTATTAATTAAAAGAGAAGATTGGAAGTCCTCATATTTGATGGCTAAAGATCAGTCAGAATGTGGGGAGAAAACCAAGACTGCATGGTATTGTAGGAACAGGGCAGGACAACCGAACGAGAGAAGCGAGGTCTGAGAAAAGGCCCCACGATCTGGACGCTAGGTCACACCTCGACAGTTATATAAGACAATGTGTGCCTTCCGGTATTTACCAGACAGTCTCAGAGATCTGTGTCATTTGATTATATTCATTCAACCTGCTCTACTAGCAAGGTAATTTTATATTCGCTAAAACGAAGACTTGTGTATCTGTGCAGGACAACAACAGGCTGGAGTTGTTGCCCATCCTCCTGCAGTGCCTCCCAGACCACAGCCCTCACAGGTATTTGTTTCATTCCTCAGCATCAGTCATTACACTCCTCATGGGGAGGCATTGGCTTCCCTTCTAGAATTATGTTGGAGATGCGAAATTGCCTAATTTGTCATTCCTTCTGAGCAGTTAATTCAGAGAAGAAAAGTCTTATTTTGAAAGATAATTCCAGTAAAGATTCAAGGTTTGTTTGGTTTTTTTTTTTTGAAAGATGCTCCATAGTGAACCAAAGGATAGTGTCTTGACAAAGGAGGGTTTAGTGGACAGAACAAAGGATCGGAAGATCCAGGACGTCCATCTCCGCTGGGTCCAGCAGTAGTTCACAGTGACCTCACTGCAACTATCTTGGATGTGTTGCTGCATCAGTAAAGGAAGTAGTAGGTGGCCTCTGCATCCTGCTAGTGTGAAATTGTTTCAATCTGCGCAGAGCTATTATGTGCCTGGGCAGATTCTGGATTATAGCTGTTAGTTTATGTGACTGACAGACTACCTTTACATAAATGAATTTGATTTTTTTTTTAGAATCTTAAAATAAACTTTGGTGTTTGCAGTTAAAAAGATGGTTTCTTAATCATAAAATATACTGAAATTTGAATATTCCAGTGTTTATTTCATCTAAAGTGCCAGCACATGTTCAGATGTATTTTTACTGAAGTTAAGCTATAAAACCCAATGAGTTTCTCTCTCGACTCAAGAACCAGTCTAGTGGGGAAGACAGAACTATAAACAACAATTATAAGTGTAACCGTAGATGTATTTATGAAGTGCTTTGCTACACCTTTACTAGTTAGTAGTCAGGGGTCACATTGAAAAGGTTAAGTAAAGTGAAGGGAGTAAGACTTAAGCAGAGACTGGAAAGATAAAATGACAGTCCTTTTGCAGAGGGCATTCCAGCCAGACGGAATGGTACCCACAAAGCCACAGAGGTGTGAGGTAAGTCTGGCATGTTCTTCAAGGAAAATCGAGTTAGTTCAGTACAACCAGAGTGATGGAAAAGGGAACTGAAGAGGTCAGGAAGGGGCAGAGCCTCTCCTATATGTCATTCTAAGGAGGATAGAATTTTTCTTAGAGATGGAATTTTTTAAAGGGTAAGCAAGGAAGAGAATTCTGATTCATTCCAGTAGCATCTTGTACTTCCTTTGTCATAAAACTTCTCACACTCTGTCTTAATACCTTGTTAACCTGTGCCTTATCCTGCAGTGGACTGTCAGCTCTATTAGGGCATGGACCTTACTTGTTTTGTTCAGTGTTACATGCATGGCCAAAAGGAGATCCTCAGCAAATGTATATTTTCGATGGAAAATTAGAGGATTGGTCTGGCAAAGGAGTGGAGGACAAATTGAAGTGAAGTACACTGAAATGCTGGAGGAATTGTTAGTACACTGGTTTTCACATTAAAAATAACCCTTTTAGCAATATAATGAAATGTTTAAAAAAGTAACTTGTTTAAAGAACAATCTGTTAACCAGTAGCTCAATTAAAAAAAAAATAGAGAATCAGAGAGTAGGGCCAGACCTTCCTCCCTCGTTATGCACTCTCTTTGCAATAATAGTTTTGTAGAAGTATCTCTTTCATTGGGGTTTTATTATCTTTTTTTTTTTTTTTTTTTAGTGTCTTAGCATTTTGCTTCTGGGTTTTTTTAGAGCTTAATGTCACTGTAGCTCACCTTGCTGAATTTACAGATAATAAAACAGATCATTTTCATGGTAATATTCTCAAAGAAAAAGAGGCCCGTTTGTGACTGCTACACCATTAAAATGTTTGTCCCTCTGTTCCAAACCACCACCTAGGCCCCCGGTCCCGTAGTGCATCGGCCTGTGGATGCTGACAGCCTAATAACTCACACCAGTACCTCACCTCAGCAGATACCGGAACAACCAAATTTTGCAGATTTCAGCCAATTTGAAGTATTTGCTGCCTCAAATGTAAATGAAGAACAAGAAGATGAAGCTGAGAAACATCCAGAAGTCTTGCCGGTTAGTTTTTAAAGGCTCATCTAATTTTCTACAGGGAATCTCTTTCCACATCATATTCATAGCCTGTCTGTAAACAGAGGAACCTCCAAAGGAGCACATATTAGAGTGAACATCAGGGAGCAAAATATCTGCTGCTGCTTCCTTGAGAGGATTTGTGTTCTCCAGGTCTTTGCTTCTCGGTTTTTTCATTGACCTTAGACATCTGCTTAGTTGCAGAGTAATGCTTAGTAAGAGTCCGAATCTGGGTGGGAGTAGCTGTTGGGTGAAAAGCCACAACCATCTGGTCCTGGCTAAAGCAGGTCCCTGGGTTGCATCTTAATGCTGAGCTTCTGATTGTGTGATTTGGTGAAGATTTCCATATAGCAACAGGCACTGGTTACCACAGCTGCACTCAGTTTGTACAGCATGAGAGTCAGTCACTTTAGTTAGACAGATTTACAGATTTACTGTCTTTGCAGACAGTGTTGCAGAAGACTGTGTTTAGTTCTGGTGGCAAGAACTTCTCTAGGGTTCCCTGACCTCACTAAATACAAATATGGAATAGGAGGGACCAGAGGAATTCTAAAACCTTGGTTCTGATTGTCTCAACTTGTCGAGCCTTTCTGACAGATCCCAAAATCCATGTTTATTTGACTGGCATCATTGCTAAAGATTTCTTACAGATCTGATCCATGGAAAATTTTCTACTAGCCACTTCTTGAAACCTGTAACCTTCTGTCTCACTGTGGGGCCACTCAGGGTATGGACCACACCTCCAGGAAGGCAGGGGAGAACCTGAGGGGAAGTACTGGCGTGCGCTGGGTACTGGTACTTGAGCCCCTGGGGTGGATGCATCCCCTCCCACCCTCAGATCTATGACCTGCCCTCCTCTCTGCCCTTCAGCAGTAGGAAATGGTCATTTTACAGGGTTTTCTCAAATTCCTTCTCATCTTCGTCTCAGATTCCTCATTGTCACAATGAATAGTTTCTTAACATTTTACTCTGATGTGTGGCATATATTTATGCATAATTATATATTGTATATAATTAGTAATATTGTGTATTCATCTCTAGGTTGAAAAAGCTTCTGATCCTGCAAGCTCTCTTCGAGTTGCCAAAACAGATAGTAAAATTGAAGAAAAGACAGCTGCTAGTGCTCCCGCCAATGTGGTATGCAAAAAGTCTTTCAGAATATTGGCTGTTTTGTACGTACAGAATGTTACAGGAAATCATTTTCACTTTTTAAGATTTTAAAGATGACAGATATCTTAGAAATAAAGTTAGAGATTATCTAACTCATTCTGCTGCCTCTCCTTGCTAAAAATCCTAGACGGCAGTCTGTCATCTATATTAGTGCATGCCACAGGTTATCAAAATTTATGTGGTATTAAAGTTGTCTAAGTACACATAGTAGAACTTCCTTTTTGGACGTTCAGGGGCTTTTTAAGTATAATAGGGAAAAATGATCAACCCTCTAAGGTTAATGATATATTCTGTGCATCTTTAACTGTTTTAGGGATAATTTTTTCTCTCACATTTTATGAAAACTTTTAAACATACAGAAAAGTTGAAAGAATTTTACATTTTAATCAATAAACCTATACCTTTATTGTACCATTAATATTTTATCATACTTTATGCATACTTCTCTATTCTTATATCTATTTATATCAGCAATTTTCAGACTTTTTCATCTCATGGCACAACATAAGCTAAAACAGTTCAATTCTGTGACACACCAAAAGATACATTTTTTGCCAGTCTGACCAAAAAAAAAATAGGCATAATTTTGATTTATTCACACTGGACGGCTATTGTGTTGGCTGTCATTTTTTTTTGTTTGGCCATCTAAAACACAGGTGGCAAACACAAGGCCCATGGGCTGAATCCAGCCCTCCACTTTTTTTTATCCCACCCGGCACCTTGTTTCTACACCGTGGCAGCGCCGAGCTCCTTGCCTCTAGTTAAGGAGTAGTTACGTTTATACAGTCCTAAAGTTACATTCGGCCCTTCAGGTAACCGCGAGGCTGATGTGGACCTTGGTGAAAATGAGCTTGACACCCCTTGATCTAAGAGAAAAGAGGACAGTACCCCTGACTACATAGTTAGGTATTGCATGTTCTAACAATTCTTACAGTACACCGATTGAAAATCGCTGATCTGTGTCAGTCCTCCTTGTCTTTTATTAGCATTTCCAAATAAGTTACAGATATCAGTACACTACCCAAATTTTGTTAATTTTTTTTTCTATTTTCATCCAGACATTTTTAATAGTTATTAAAATAGCATTGGTTTTGAAAGTGGTTAAATTCTACTTTCTGGACACTTCAGTGTTTACTACATTAGTAGTTCTGTGGTGTTTTTTTAATAGTTAATTTTTGTCAGCTCATGACAACAAATTAAAAATAGATGTGGTAAGAGATGGCAGTAGAGTCTTTCCATTTATTAACAGGTCAAATTGGGTTATCATAAATACTAAATACTATATTTGATTTTGTCGAAGGCAGATTCACAGTTTCCAACAAAATGGCCATTCATTTTCATGAGTTACAATTACTGTGCACCTTAGTGAAGGGTTTTTGTTTTTTTAACAATGCCTGGCTTTTCACTTCTTTATAAATTGCCTTCTTCACTAAGGTGATACAGTTTAGTATTTTTAGTAGGAAATTCTGTGGTGATAATGGATGCACATTTCTGGAGACTCCCTGTTAGGTTTATTGAACAGGTGTGTATGAACTTGTATCATCGTCATGTTAAATCTGTGAGTATTACAGGTTTGAGTCAGATTCAGCTCACAAGGAGCTGCTATTTACCCTTTAAAAATTTCTAATGGGTACATTCACAATTGGGATGTCAAGTAGGAATATCCTTTCTTGTTGTGTTGCTAAAGTAGGAAAAGTGACTTAATTTTTGGAGAATAAGTGGCTTAAGGAAAGCAAGTGGTGTTGGCAAAGTTTTGATTAACCATGAGTGTCTTTAGGAAATGCTCGTTATTAATGTAATTATTGTCTTGTAGAGCAAAGGTACAACCCCTCTTGCTCCACCACCCAAACCTGTTCGAAGAAGATTAAAATCAGAAGATGAGTTAAGGCCAGAAGTTGATGAACATACACAAAAGACAGGTGTCTTAGCAGGTGTTCTTGCATCACAACCTTCTATTCCTAGGTAATCAAAGCTATTCCTAAACACATTTAATTACTGGGAACAAAAAGCATAGCAATTAAGCCCTGACTGGTGTGGCTCAGTGTGTTGGGGGTCATCCCATAAACCTTAAAGGTCTCCAGTTCGATTCCTAGTCAGGGCACAAGCCTGGGTTATGGTCCAGGTCCGTGGTTGAGGGGCATGTGAAAGGTAACTGTTCAATATTTCTCTCCCTCACTTTCTCTCTCCCATCCCCTCTCTCTAAAAATAAATTAATCTTAAGTTTTTTTTAAAAAGCACGGCAATTAAAAATATCAACCAGAAAGAAATTGTGTCGGACTAGTTCTTTAGTTGAAGAGAAGTTCTTAATTTTTGCTCTTTGAGAGTTTTCTCATTTGTGAGAAAGTAGAATAATCTTTACACTTTTTCCTTCTTTTATTGAATTCAATTCCAGTTCCATTTTAGTACGCTATTGCAAACCCTGAAGCAGACTTTTTAAAAATTAACAGTGTAGAGTGACACTGCTACTTTAACTTTTGTTGTTTTAGACCAGGAATTGGTAGACTAGGTCCCATGGGCCAAATTCAGCCCATGGCCTGTTTTTGTAAGTCCCACGAGCTATGGCTTTTACATTTTTATAAAAGGAGAAGAGAGAAAGAGCAAACAGAAAAAATGAGAATATGCAGTGGAAACCGTATGGCCTTCAAAGCCTGAAATATTTACTATCTGGCCATTTACAGAAAAAGTTTGCCAGTGCCTGCTCTAGACTAACTTAAGCCCAGGTAACTATAGAAGAAGAAGAAATTAAAACAGTAACAATAATAATCAAGCTTCTGAAGCTTAGATACCTTTGGTTGACCATTGAAACTAAGTAAGTCATGTTAAGCTATACTAATAAGGCAAAAGATGCTTCCTCTGCTTTCTAGTTTAGCGATCAGGGCCCTGACTGGTATGGCTCAGTTGGTCGGGCATCATCCTGCAAAGGGAAAAGTCACCAGTTCGATTACTAGTCAGGGCACATGCCTGGGTTGAGGTTTCAGTCCCTGGTTGGGGCACGTACGAGAGGCAGCCAGTTGATGTTTCTCTGTAACACCAGTGTTTCTCTCCCTCTCTTTCTCTCTCCTTTCCCCTCCCTAAAAATAAATGAAGTCTTTAGAGGTAGATCAGGGATGAAGGGGGAGAATTTAAAGATAAGAGATGAAGATTGGTTATTTATTTTTTTGCCCTCTTTATTTACTCAGGTCTGTGGGGAAAGATAAGAAAGCTATTCAGGCATCAATTAGACGCAATAAGGAAACCAACACAGTTTTGGCCAGACTGAACAGTGAATTACAGCAACAATTGAAGGTAATGTAGTTTCCGAATATTTGGGAAGTTGCATGCACTCAGTATCTCAGAGTTGAACTGAACTTAGAAGTGATCCACCAGTTCTTACACTAGTATGAAACTTACACTAGCGTGTAGCAAGAGAAATATGTGTCCAAAATGTTTTATATGCCTTTGAGTCTTTTAATATTAAAAGGAATTTCTTATACTCAACTCTGATATGACTGCCTTGTAAGGCATTGCTGTTCTTACAATGTTCCTAACTTTCCATAGTGAAACCAGTGAGGAGGTATGGTGACCTGAGGTGCTTCCCAGATCACACACATGGCTCTCTCTGCACTCTTCCTCTGAGATGATTTGAGTGTTGTCAGCTTATCCTTTCATCAAACAGATCTAAAGAAGAGGGACGGAGACAGTTTAGATCCTCTCGCACGTGGAAAAGACAAGACAAGTCTTAAATAGAAGTGGCGCTTAGGGCTAATTTGTGCTTCTGTACTTGAGAGGCATGGGCTTGTTTTTCTTACTCCAGCCATGACTTCTTTTAACCCCTATGAATAAAAATGAACAGCCAGGATCATTTATGACTTAGTATCATTAAGTATTCATGTCTTATAAACCAGTGGTTCTCAGCTTCAACATGTAGGACCCTGGGAATTCTGCATTTCTAGTAACTTTTCAGATATTGGAGATGCTGCTAGACCATTGGCTCCCACTCTGAGTAGCATGGTTGTAAACCACACAGATGAGTGGAAATGAATTTGCAGAAATGTGAAATGACTACAGAGTTAGTTCATTTCTATAACATTTTGTTACATCCAGCATTTATCACAGTCTCCTGGAGTTATTATCTGTGGCACAATTATTTCTGCCCTATTAGCTAAACTGAACTCATTGAGGGTAAATTACAATAATTTCTGTTTAGGGTGACCATATAATTTATATCCAAACCAATAAATTTCTGAGATAAGAGAGGAAGGGATGTGTTAGTTCTTGGGCCAGGACATCGGAGGTAAACTGGAACTCTCCTACATAAACTTGCAACCATCTTGTCTCTGTCCCCTAAACCTAGCATATGTTAGGTCTTTCGGGTTCCCAGACCCAGTTTCAACACTGGGAGGGGGTCCCCCACACCAACAAACAATTCTGCACACCATCTACCTGGAGATAACATTATGTTCCACAGGTTAAGAGTTTCTGACCAACCTGGTATAGATGGAATTTCAGTGACACCCCTCCCCCTCAATATTGCCAATCACAAGTCCAGGTCGTTACCAGTACTTCTGACCAACTGGTCCACTCCTTGGTCAATTTATTTGCTAGAAAGGTTCACAGGATGCAGAGAAATATACCCCTTACTAGAACACTGGTTTCTAAAAGGTTATATAGCTCAGGAAGATGGAAAAGGTGCATTGGACAAGGTTGGTGGGACGGGGGCGCAGGGTTTCCATGCCCTCTCCAGGCAGTACTCTTCCCCACATCTCCATGTGCCCACCAGTCCAGAAGTTCTCCAAATACTGTTCTTTGGGGTTTTACAGAAGCTTCAATTAGGTGTGGTTGATTAAGTCATTGGCCATTGACTGTTGATTCAACCTTCAGCCCAGGGGTGGGAATGAAAATTCCAACCTTCTAATCACTTGTTTGGTTTTCCTGCCAACCAGCCTTAGGTGCTTTCCAAAAGTTATTTTTATTAATATAACAAAAGACACTTTTTCCCCGATCCCCCAAATGCTTGAGAAATTCCTAGGGTTTTGGGGAGCTGTGAGCCAGGAACTATGGATAAAGACCAAATATATATGAGAGATATAGTTTGGTCATCTGAATGAAAAATGTGTATTTCTTATAAATCACAGTATCGCATTAGGCATTTGATAAATGTTGAATGAATACATTCTTGTAGAATTCTTTAATCAAAGAAGATATTTCGTGTTCTATATTCATAAATCTGGTTTGTTGTAAAGAAAGAATATAAAACTAAGGACAAGCTGCTAGTACCATACTGAAGATGAAAATTTTGTTAATGGGTGTTTTTCTGAAGAACTAAAGAAAATCATAGAAACCTGTAGGAGGAGCCTTTTTAAGAATCACTTTTCTTATTATCTCCAAGAATAGAAAATAGGAAGTATGATTCCAAATGGGAAGAGGTAGTTCTGGTTAAAATACGATACTATCAGTATGATGAGTGAGGGGAAAGAAAGTAGATAAATTAGAATTTGCTGTCTGAAAAGACTGCTCAAAATCAACAGTGACTAGAAATTCTGATTGCAAAATAGATTTATTCTTTGTGAAACTGAAACTCAACATGAGGTGTGGGAGTTGCTGTGACTAGATGTAATCACCAGGGGAAGGAATGAATCTTTGCTAACTCATTTATAGTTATTGCAGAGAGTATGCTTCATGCAGGTTTCATGCATAATAGCCATCACTTGAAATACTAGCTTTTCTAATTATTAAACAAAAACATTTTATTAGCCTGATTTGTGTAATGATATTTTAATATTACATACGTAAAGAAACATTACTAAAGTGAAGTATCTTTTTAAAAAATGAATAGCTGTCCCTTCATCTTAACAAATTAAAGTTGTTTCTTGATGCAGAGCTGTTGATAGGTGTGCCTTCCATTTTATACATGTTGAGACGTAACCTGGCTTTTCACCTTTTGCAGGATGTTCTCGAGGAAAGAATTTCCCTGGAAGTTCAACTGGAACAGCTTCGACCATTTTCTCACCTATAAGCCAATTGCCGTTAACTGTGAACATACCCTTCTTGAGCAGTTTGGGGTTCAAGCCAATTTGGAGACCCAAACATTCAGCTCATTGCTTAAGTCAACGTTAAATTTTATGATTCTGTTTTGCCCTCTGTGTTCACCATTGTATTTAAGTATCTTTTATTTTTTAATTTCATCAATAAAAGGGTCAGGATGACTTTTTCTGGAAGGTACATTGTGTTTGTTGGCACAGACCACCCTTGTTGTTCCAAAGCATCAGTATTGGTCCCTTACACTTCAGTGGCCAAAACCTCACCCTGATAGGGTTTACAGAATGGGCTTCTCTTTACATCTCGAGCCTGTTTGCAAAAGGAGACAAAATTGAGTAAACTAAATGTTACACATAAAGCATCTTTGTTCTGTAAAAATCTTTAAAATGAGTTTGCTATTTTTTATTTGAAAGAACTGTATTGGATAAGGCATTCTTTAACCATAAGCTCTGCAGTAATCAACAGTGTTCTGGAGTAATGTGGTACTTATCAGTTTTCCTTGTCAGTTCTGTTTCCTTATGAAAATTTGATCAGGTTCACCAGTGACTTAAAATATTTTTAAGATTTTATTTATTTTTAGAGAGCGGAAGGGAGGGAGAAAGAAACATTAATGTGTGGCTGCCTCTCATGCAAACGCTGCTGGGGACCTGGCCTGCAACCCAGGCATGTGCCGTGACTGGGAATCAAACCAGTGACCCTATGGTTCTCAGGCCAGGACTCAGTTCAGTGAGCCACACCAGCCAGGACCTGTGTAAGATTTTAATTCAGGAGCAAACTTATAAAATAGCTATGAAGACAGACTGTTCTTAATTGTACCCTAAAAGTGAAGGGAAAGAGTTGAACCACAAACAACGTAAGTATCATCTACTTTCAAACATCACTACTATTTGGATGATTTATGCCCTTAACTCTCTTTTAAAACCTTATACTCATCAGTCTACAGAGATTATTTTCAAGTAATAGGTTTTAAAACTTAAGAGGACATTAATTAGTCACAGAATAAATGGAAATTCCTTAGGATTTCTAGTTGACCTTGAGCTATCTTGTCACTCATTCTTTTGCCATGTAAACAGGTTTTTCCTATTAACAGTGTCTGAGGCATGCCCCATTCAGGATGATATACTGTCTTAAGATTTGTTTTAGACCATATGATATATATACATTTTGATCAAATTTGCAAATTTACATTCATTGCTAATAGCAAATATTCCCTTTAGTGGTTTATTCTGTCCGTGGGATCATAGATGTAAAGCTGCGTGAATATATCTTAATAGAATCAAAAGTGTGACTTTACACTAATAAAACAATATTTGAAGTTTTGTATAGTTTTTAACAGAATTTAAAATTTTACAAATTAAAAGAAATTATATTTTCATTGTTGAAAAAAGAAAATGTTTAAAATAGCCTACTTCACAATCCTGTAGTGTACCAATAGATTTTACTACGTTAGGGGAGAATATGAAACAAAAAGGAAATTGATAAGCCAAAGCTTCCTAGATTAGTGTAACTTTTATCTACCATTATCTAAATGAAAATATTATTACTGCATACATCAGCTAAAGTTTCCAAGTAGCTAACAGGTTATGGTTTCAGTTTATTAAATAATTAAATGAAGACTTTAAAGAATGATCCAGAAAAATATTCAACACCTATTTTGTTGATTCTGTTTTGAAATAGATTTGTCTTGGTTTCTTTATTTTTATTTAACTAAATTCCATTATAGGTAAGTTTTGGTAGGTATAGGCTTCCATTTATTTATTTTTTTAAGTATATTTTATTGATTATGTATTACAGTTGTCCCAGTTTTTTTCTCCTTTTTATCCTCCCTCTGCCCTGTATCCCCCCACCCTTCAGCATTCCCCGCCTTAGTTGATGTCCATGGGTTGTACATAAAAGGTCTTTGTCTTCTCCATTTCTGATACTATTCTTAACCTCCCCCTGTCTGTTTTGTGCCTACCAATTATGCTTCTTATTCCTTGTACCTTTGCCCCCATTTTCTCCCATCCCCCTCCCCATCGTGATCTCCATTTCTATGATTCTGTTCCTGTTCTGGTTGTTTGCTTAGTTTTTGTTTTTTAGGTTCAGTTTATAGCTTTGAGTTTGTTGCCATTTTACTGTTCATAGTTTTTGATGTTCTATTTCTTAGATAAGTCCCTTTAACATTTCATATAATAAGGGCCTGGTGATGATGAACTCCTTGAACTTGACCTTATCTGGGAAGCACTTTATCTGCCCTTCCATTCTAAATGAAAGCTTTGCTGGATAGAGCAATGTTAGATGTAGGTCCTTGCCTTTCATGACTTTGAATACTTCTTTCCAGCCCTTCTTTTGAGAAATCAGCTGACAGTGTTATGGAAACTCCTTTGTAAGTAACTGTTTCCTTTTTCTGCTTTTAAGATTCCTTATCTTTAATCTTGGGTAACTTAATGATGATGTGCCTTCATGTGTTCCTTCTTGGGTCCATTTTCTTTGGGACTCTCTGGGCTTCCTGCACTTCCTGGAAGTCTGTTTCATTTGCCAGATTGGTGAAGTTTTCCTTCATTATTTATTCAAATAAGTTTTCAATTTCTTGCCCTTGTTCTTCTGGCAGCCCTATGATTCAAATGTTGGAGCGCTTGAAGTTGTCCCAGAGATTCCAAAGCCTCTCACTTTTTTGAATTCTTGTTTCTTCATTGTATTCCAGTTAGATGTTTATTTCACCCTTTTGTTCCAAATCGTTGATTTGAGCCCCAGTTTCCTTCCCCTAAATGTTGGTTCCCTATGTATTTTCCTTTATTTCATTTTTTATAGCCTTAGTTTCTTCCTTCATTTTGACACCGAGCTCCATCAATGACCATCCTGATTACCAGTGCTTTGAACTCTGCATCTAGTAGGTTGTCTGTCTCCTTGTTGCTTAGCTTTTTTTTTTTTTTTTTGGAATTTCGATATGTTCTTTCATTTCGGTCATATGTCTTTGCCTTGGCATACTTTTAAGTTGTTAGGGGTGGAGCCTTAGGTATTGGCCAGGGGCGGGCAACTCTCTTTGCTGTGGCGCTGTCTGTGGGGGAGGGATCAGAGAGGGAATAATGCCACTTGCTCGCTTCACTCTAGCCCCACCTTCCCACGAACTCTCCTGCGAGACTGGGAATTTCTCCCACCTTTACAACCCCCACAGTATTTACAGCTAGAGGTTTTGAGTCTTCGGTTTCTTGGTGAGCCAGCCCCTCCTCACCTGTGCTGTCCATGGCCTTGCTGTGGGTCCTGTCCACCCAGCTGCCCATCTCTGCCCCTCTTGCTAGTCTGGATAAATGTGTAACTCCTTGGTTGTCGGAGTTCCGTGCAGACTGCTATTCTGGCAGTTCTAGTTGTTTATTGTTTCTAAGTTGGTTGTTATCCTTCTTTTGATTGTGCGAGGAAGTGAAGCATTTCTATCTACCCCTGTGTCTTGGCTAGAACCCTTTTTTTGTTTTAAAGGTATTTTTTTAATAGCCTTCTAATTTAACAATGTCACAGATTTTTAAAGCTTATTTGGAAGGTCTAAGAATTTTATTTTGCAACTGAAGAACACTTAAAAATTATAGGAAACTTTTTAGTACTTCATAGTGGTATATTTTTAATGTTATCTGAAAGAGTACATTCATATTAAGGATATATGTGATGAGTTTTTAAGTAAATTGCCATGTATATTTTCTATACATATTTTTTAAATCAATAATTTCATGAAAATGTTAAAGATGATTGGTAAATTACCAACAAATTAAAATGTTTCTTCAGACTGATCATTTAAGGAACCCTTTTCATTGTGATTTTATTTTTTATTAGATCATAAAACAAAATTTTAAATACATAGTATGCTTATTCTGTCTTAGGTTTTGTTAATCAAGTAACTAACACCGTTCGTGAAAAACAGCTACCAAAAGAAGTGGTTCAAAATCGTGGACTTGTTCTTATTCTCCATTTCAGCTGATTGAGCATAGGTGATGAAGTTTGTAAGTTAAGCAGAACTTTATGGGCTATCCTAGGTCATCCTCTCACAAAACTTAACCTGGAACAGAAAATGCATGTTGTCTCTCTTTGCCAGGCAGAACTAGCAGCCCTGAGTTTTTTCTTTAAAAAGCCCAGTCTCACTCTGCATTGTGCTTCTGAGTGCGTGTTGGAGTGCGGACAGCCACAGGGACTTGTCGTCCCCCGCCTCTGTGGCACAGGTCCACTCGTGCCTTGGGCCTCGAAGAGTGAATGCATTCTTGGTATCTGTAAAAACATTTAAGGTACACTAGTTAATCTTTGCAAGTGACAATCAAAAAGAGAAATTACTGTAAAATTCAAGAATTGCCCAAGTCTTCTTTAAGAATTTTTTGAATACTAAAAAAGGAATTCAAATCCAGTTTAGAATATAACTTCCTAAAATTACTGAATAATTCAAATATATGATAATGATAATGAAAATAGTACTCTTTATATTACAATTAATTATAATTAGCAGTTGTATTTAAAGACTAAATGATAGGTGATTTAATTTTTTAAAATATTTTTAGATAGAGGGGAATGGAAGGAGGAAGAGAAAGAAACAGATTGTGTGCCCTGATGGGGAATTGAACCAGCAACCTTTCAGTTCACAGGCCAGTGCTCAAACCACTAAGCCTCACTAGCCAGTGCTGATTTAATGTTCTGTGATTCCTCGTTTTAGTCATTCCAGAAGGACCTGGAGCCAGTGAAGGTCTCCACTAATAGTTACAGAGATGCTGAGAGCTAGACCTAGACAACTTTGGTATGAGGGCCAATGACAGAACTAAGCCAACTGCTTAGCTGAATGACCACTACCTGTGAGGTTACACAATGATATTTAACACAGGGCACAGCTGGTTAAGGGGCGTCATACCGTTTTCAACATACCGAGTGACATTGGTAACTAGCCCATTTTATCTGAGTTTGTCTTCTCGGTGGAAATATTTAGTCCCACGCTTGGTTTTCATTTTCCCCCCCTTTGGCTCACTTATTTTTTTATATATACTTTATTGATTATGCTATTACAGTTGTCCCATTTCCCCACTTCACTCCCCTCCATCCTGTACACCCTCTCCCACCCACATTCCCTCACTTTAGTTCATGTCCATGTGTTATAAGTTCTTTAGCTTCTGCATTTTCCATACTATTCTTGCCCTCCTCCTGTCTGTTTTCTACCTACCATCTATGCTACTTATTCTCTGTACCTTTTCCCATTCTCTCCTCCCGCTCCCCTGTTGCTAACCCTCCATGTGATCTCCCTTTCTGTGGTTCTGTTCCTGTTCTAGTTGTTTGCTTAGTTTCTTTTGGTTTTGTTTTAGGCGTGATTGTTAATAATTGTGAGTTTGCTTTCATTTTACTATACATGTTTTTTTATCTTCTTTTCTTAGATAAGTCCCTTTAACATTTCATAAAATAAGGGTTTGGTGATGATGAACTCCTTTAATTTGACCTTATCTGGGAAGCACTTTATCTGCCCTTCCATTCTAAATGAAAGCTTCACTGGATAGAGCAATCTTGGATGTAGGTCCTTGCCTTTCATGACTTGGAATACTTCTTTCCAGCCCTTTCTTGCCTGTAAAGTCTCTTTTGAGAAATCAGCTGACAGTCTGATGGGAACTCCTTTGTAGGTTACTGTCTCCTTATCTCTTGCTGCTTCTAGGATTCTCTCCTTCATTTTTACCTTGGCTAATGTAATTATGATGTGCCTTGGTGTGTTCCTTCTTGGGTCCACCTTCTTCGGGTGGACCCCCTTCTTCACTCTCTGAGCTTCCTGGACTTCCTGGAAGTCTATTTCCTTTGCCAGAATGGGGAAGTTCTCCTTTATTATTTGTTCAAATAAGTTTTCAATTTGTTTCTTTTCCTCTTCTCCTTCTGGTACCCCTATAATTCGGATGTTGGAACGTTTAAAGATGTCCTGGAGGCTCCTAAGCCTCTCCTCATTTTTTTGAATTCTTATTTCTCCATTCTTTCCTGTTTGGTTGTTTCTTTCTTCCTTCTGGTCCACTCTATTGTTTTGAGTCCCAGTTTTCTTTCCATCACTGTTGGTTCCCTGTGCATATTCCTTCATTTCTCTTACTGTAGCCTGCATTTGTTCATCTAATTTGCGACCAAAATCAACCAATTCTGTGAGCATCCTGATCACCAGTGTTTTGAATTGTGCATCTGATAGGTTGGCTATCTCTTGGTCGCCTAAAAGGATGGGTTCTGGGGCTTTCATTTGGTCTTCTGTTTGAACCATCTCTCTCTCTCTTTTTTTTTTTTTTGGTCTGGTCACACCTGTTACAGTGAGGGACGGAGCCTTAGCTGTTCACCAGGGCAGGGCACCCCAGTCGCTGGGTTGTGATGTTGTATGTGGGGGCGGGGTGAAGAGGGAACAATGGCGGTTGCTCCGTTCTCCATGGGACCTCAGTCCCTTCTGCTGCTTCTCCCGAGCAAACTGGGCCCCTCTGGTATCAATTCCCGTGTGGGTGGGCTTGTGCATGCCATGGAACCCTCCAAGGACCTCCCTTGTGAGGCTGGGTGTCACTCCGTGTGCCTCAACTCCCACAGGTGTCCTCCATCAGTGCCCCGAGGCTCTATTTCCCAGTGTCGGGATCCTGGGTTGCACGCACTGCCTTGCTTTACAATCACCGCCTCACTGGGTCTGCCAGTTGCCGGTTGCCACCCCTGGGCCAGGGTCTGCCAGCTGCCGCCTGCACACTCAGGGTCCACCCGCTGCGGTCTTGTGTGCCCCAGATGCCTTACGCGCCCAGTCCCACTGCTCTCTGCTCTCCGCACCACCACCCGCGCCCGGCTGTTCGTCTCCGCCCCTCCTACAGGTCTGAATGCGCGGGTCTAATTCAACTTCTTGGTTGTCCGACTTCCATTCAGATCAATTTTCTGTCATTTCTGGATGTTATTCTTTTTCTAAATTGTTGTTGTCCCAATCTTGGTTGTGTGTGGAGGTACAGTGAGCCCACCTATGCCTCCATCTTGGCCGGAAGTCTCCCCTCAGGCTCATTTGAAATGGGGCTGAAGCTAATGAGAAGCAGTTCTTTCTAGGTAGTATTTTCTCCAGTCCTGCCTTTACATACAGTGAGAAATACTGGAACGAGAGCGCTCCATTCAGGGTTTCTGGCCTAACAAGTACAAGAAAGAGATGTGGAGCCTTTTAAGCTTGGGAAGTAGAGTGTAGGGTAACTAAAAAATAGGCACAATAGCGTTAGGTTTTAAGTTGGAAAATTTTTTTGTGGCATGATTTCTTATTGAGGTTATTATGAATGAAATGTTTGTTACTAAACATCCTTTGCAAATCTGTTATCTCATTTCTCCATTGCTCTCAATTTATGAATTTAAGAAAAGGTATAGTCAGATCTGTGATAATCACTTAGTCCTAGTAGAGTGGAAACAGAAAATCTAAAATAGTAACATCCACAGGCAGTATAGAGTCCTAACAGAAGGAAAAAGTAACAGATAAAAGTCTAAAACTGTAACTCCCAAGCAGTGTAGAGTAGTAGGTAAGGGCTCAGCGCTCCTGTGGACCTGCTTCAGAGTCCCTCATAGTGATGTGGGCCGTGCCCCACGTTGTGAGTTTGGAAACTTCCTAACATCCAGGGTGGGTGTCTGACAATGCCAGCATTCTTCTCTTCTGCTCCTCCAAGTAGATGGAAGTTTACATTAATGAAATTTTTTGAATAATAAGGGAATTATTTGCCAACTGCAAATTATAATTCCAATCCTTTTCCTACTTTCTAAGTTAACAGTAAATGAGCATTACAGAATATAGCTTTCAGAAGGTATTTAACTCTTGGAAGTAAACGAATACATACATTTGGAATCTGGAATATCTTCTACAAGTAGCCTGTGAAGGGCCACGGATGCAATGAACTGGTAGGTCGATTTTGAAGTCCTTTTGAATGGAATGTGAGATGTGCCCCGACTACAAACAAGCAGAGCATCATTGAAGAGGAAAAGGCTGAGGTCTCGGGTATGTTCATAGAGCCTGTGTTAAAACCAACACAAGGAGGAGCGGTTTCAGAGGATTTCACGTGCAATGTGGGCAACATGAACATTCAGCTTTCCCTCCTCTAAGACATAAGTCGTGCCGTATTTTGAAACTTCTGTCAAGTTTGATATTTAGTGGTTGATACATTTGGGCAATCTGGAGAAAATAAATTTGTTTGGTTTCATCTTTTAAGGGTAACAGGTTTGGGTGAACCAGTGTGGCACAAGGTGCCTTAAGTAAAAAAGCATTCAGCTATTGGTAGGGAAATTTCTAATTTTGATTGGAGGAAAGGAAATTGGTGTGCAACTTAATGTACCTCATCAGAATGAAAAGTTAGAGTTAAGAAGCTCTTGATTTTCACTGAGGTTGCCAGGACCGCGGTCAAACGGAGGCATGTGTATCAGCAGGCAAAATGTGTCCACAACCCCCATCCGTTACCTCCTTGCTGTTCTGTTGTTGGAACCAGGTCAGGTCGGTTTCCCTGTTCACTGGTAATGGGTTGTCTTGTGCGAGCACTCGACATGCATCAAGAGATGTGCTGGGGAAGAGCTCGGGGAGCCCCACTCCACCAGGAGTGGCTAAACAGAGCAAGCTCAGTGTTTTGATGAAAGATGACCAAAAAATTCACTTTCTTTTGGAAGTGTCAAGCAACCCTCAGGAACTCTGAAGAAGGGAGTCAATTTACTAGCTTGTTAAAGGAAGCCTCTTGTTTTGTTTTCACTTTTCATTTAATTTTTAAATTGTCAATTTTGATCCATATACAGTTTCAATAAATGCTAAAGTGACATCACATACCTCCACTTAGGTCACCCAAGATACCAAACTAGTACATATCTTCCCAATTGTTTTAATCTGCTCAAGTAATTTTAACATGCGTGTGCATGTGCGTGCATGCACACACACACACCCCTATTTACAGGTAGTTTGCCATTATTTTACAAAAATGGTAATAGTATTCACACTTTTTCCTGCTTTTCTCATAATACTTCACGGTGTAGATGGGGCATTACGTATTCACTCGCCCCCTTTGGATGGGCAGCCCCCTTTTTGTATGATCCTCACTTGAGGATGTGCCCCTTGATCTTAGAGACAGAGGAAAGGAGAGAGAGAAACATCAGTAAGTTGCCTCCTATACACACCCCAAGCAGAGACCGAACCCACAACCTAGGGACATGGCCCCAACCAGGGATCAGACCTGCAACCTGTTTGGTGTACAGGATCATGCTGCAGCCAACTGCTGCCCGGCCCCAGGCAGGCTGTCCCCTTTTGATAGATGTGTGCTTTGTTCACAGGTTTGGGTCTTGTTCCTCCCTTCCCCTCCTGTTGTTTGGTCTTTATTGCCACTGTGAGCAGTGTTGGAATAAACTAGTCCTTACATATAAACAAATTCCTTACATGTGCTCTTATTTCTATCACAGGGTCATCAAGGGTACGATCGATTGGTGAAAGGGCTTATGTATTTTTATCAAAGACTTCCAAATTGTTGTCCATAAAAGCTGCTCTATTTTATATTTAGAGTCTACTTCATATGACAATGTCTCTGACTTGTACATAGTACAAACTTTAATGTGCATCTGAATTACTTGGAAATTTTGTTAAAATGCAAATTCTGATTTGGTAGTGCAAGGGTAGCTTGAGACTCTTTATTTCTAACAGTTCCCTGGGTATGCTGATACGCAGACCACACTGACTAGTGAGGCACTTACTAGTTACATCCACACCTGTAAGCTGGGCAGAGGACTGGATCAGGGAGTTCCACACTTTTAAGAGTGCTGCACCCCAGGTTCAGCTATTTGCAGAGGGTTAGGAAGTGCAGGTTGCGTTAGGTGTGTGGAGACACAGAAACGGTCATCCAGTCACTAGTCAACTTGTTCACACACGTCCCCTTCCCATCTCCGGTTGCAACTCGGGCGGGAAGGAGCGGGATGCTGCACGTACACTGGTACTCTGCAAGGAGGAATGCTCTGATCAAGTCCATAGTTATTCTGACAGCAATGGATCAGACGGAACGGGGTGAAGGAGAAAGGACGCAAGAAAGGCAGGGGTGCTTTTTAAGTGCGTGCGTGCTGGGTGGCCTGTGGTAAAAGACCACTGTAAACAAATGGAAGGTCTCCCCCCATGCCTTGCCCCTTTGAGCAGTACTTCTACTACATAACTGGTGAGAACAATTATTCCCTCTATCATACCACTTTCAAAAACTTTAAAGCTGTAATGAAACTTTGCTGTTTCATGTGAATTATCCAAGAGGGTGTCTACAAGGGTTCTTGGAAGAAGTGGCCCTAAAACGGGTATTTGCTGTGGTGAATGGTTTCGTTTTCCCTTTGGGAGGGGAAACATCACGAGTAGAGGTAAATGAGTGAGGATTCCAGTTTTGTGATCCACTTGGACCAGGTGGGTGGTCGGCCCAGGGAAGGGAAGGAGGAGGCACAATAACGTGAGTTTGGCAGTAAGGTCACTTGTAAGCTGAGAATATGAGCGGGAAAATATAAACACAAGTTTTTATTTCAATCTGCTTATTGGAGTGCTATTTAAAATACATATAAATCTGAGTTTTATCTAGAAAAAAAAGATTTTCAAAAGTCATTTACTAAATTATGGGCCTCAAGATCTCCAACAATTTTCATCAAAGACATGAAAAAAAGTCAGAATCTTTCCTTAAAAAAATCTTAATTCCTCTACATACAGAAAAGCAAATAATTTCACCATTCACATGGACATGATGGAGCTGCTGAAGTTGAAACTGGATTCTGCTAGGGTTTCAGAAAACTGCTTCTGCTCACATTCAAAAGAACCAGCTCTAAGGGTAGAGTATTTTCCCTGAACTTGGATAGGATTGCTTTGCTTGTTCACAAATAGGTTCAATGACTCAGCAAGATGGAACGGGTCTGCTATAGCTTAGATTCTCAACACCATTCTAGAAGTATTTTGTTGTTTACTTCATTAGCCTGCCCAAGAGACAAAGCACCCAACTTCAATGAATACATAAAACTTTAAAGGGGATTTTCAGAATATAATCTTCGGCATGAACAGACTTCAGCAGACAATCGGTTCTGTAAGCTGAGGCAAGATGATAGCCCCATCATTCACACTCCGACAGGTGAATCTGTGGCTTTTGGGGTCCCCAGAAAAAGAGTCAACTCAGGCAGAGTTAAATGTCCCTGAAAAGTCTAGGTTTTCCTTCTCCAAGCGCAGTGCCCTGGTAAATGACTGCAGGTCCCTTTGGAGAGAACCAAAAGGAAAGGTAGCTGCACGTTTGGCGTTGTAGCAGGGTTTTTCCTCGAGAAAACTGGGTCTGAGAAGTACGTGGCTCTATTCGATGATTCAGGGCTCTCTCTAGTCAGCAACTCTTGAGGGCCTCACTTGTAAGTTTGGGGAGACCCCACTGAAAGGGGGAAAGGCACACTGAAAATCAGCAAGCTTAAAGTCACATAAATGAAAATCAGTGTTCCTGAAAAAAAAATGATAAAAGTTCCAAGGTGCATAATGTATTCCAAAAAGAATATACCAAAATCTTGGGCCTATATCCATAGACAAATACCTCCAAATTTCCTAGGTCTAAAATGATGGACTTGAGCTCTATCCAATTTTTTAAAATTTATAATGCAAATACTATTTGCTCTTTCTGTGGCAGATCTTGTTGATTAGTAACTTACTTGTTTAGCAACTGCTGCTGTGTTGGTGAGTTTATGAGAAGGAAGACTCAGTTCAGCTTTCCACCTGCCGGTCTACCCAGCGGCTGGAGCACTGAGCCCTGGGTTTGGAATTCCGGGCCAGCACTGGTTAGTTCCGTAACCTCAGACAGCCTACGGAAGTACCAATTTCCCATCCACACATACGGCTCCCGCCTGCCTTCCTCACCAAGTGACCATAAAGAGCACATCAAATGAGAGGAGTTAGAACACTTGGGAGACTGTGAGGCCTTGTGGGGCTTGGTGGGGTCCGCATACAGGTGCGGGTTCCCTCTAGGTAGATATTCCTGATGGGATCATGGGAATGTCTTTCTTGGCTTTTCTGTGATTTTCTAAAATGACAGAAAACAAGGTTGCGGGCTACATATTCTGTGATACATTTTGGAACATATACCTGTTTTGCATATACTTGATTTCAAATGTTAATGTGGAATTACATTAACATTAATTGCTTGGCAAGTTGCTGATGTGTTGTCTATTTAAATATAAGTGTACCTCATACTCAGAGTGCAAAATAATTAGTATTTTCTCACTATTGTCAAATATACTCTGTTGTTGAAACACTGAAGACATCTAAATTCTAAAAGTCTAGGTAAGCTAGGAGACTTCTAGCTTCTGATTGCACGTGTAAAGAGCTTGGAAGTCATCACTTTCATCCCCACAACAAAAAAAGAAGCAAAAAAAGTCAGAATTAGCAAAGTCTCCTTAGATCCATCTGAGAGTTGCGGTCACAAGATAAACCACTTCCCTAAAAGCTGGAGAGGCGGGTGGGTGCACACGGAGATGGACAGCTTTACTGGAGGCGGAAGCTGCACACTGGAGACAGCATTGCCTAAGAATATTTAAAGGGAATTGACTAATTGTTAGAGACTCCAAACTGGTTCAAAGATTAAAGACTCCTGCCGACCTGGCTTTGGGGAGATCCTCTAGCCCCTTATATCACTTTCGCCTCCAGAACCTCCACCAGGTTCCTTCTGTGAAGATCAGAGAGAAATCTTACTTCTCCCAATAGGGAGGAGAAAAGTAACAATTCTGAAACATGCACAGAATGTGCTATTCTTAACAAAGGCCTGCCCTCAAGGGAAACTTTTACGGGAACCTAGACAAAGTGGCGGGGAGGGAAATACTCAACTCCAGCTCCCTCTAGCTTTCCTGTTTTACCTTAGAGGCAAAGGAAAAAAAAAAAAACCCTGAGCAGCTTTTGTGAAGGTCATGGCTCAGGGGCACAGGCTCACCAACATCTGAGACCAAAACACAGGACTATAGAACTCTTCCTCTCCCCCTCATATTTTACCAACACTTCAATAGGATGCTTTAGAATGACAAGGGATTACAGCTTAAAAGAACAGCAAGACTCAGACTCCCTTTAAAGGATCTTTAGAAAACCCTGTGACAACGGGGAAGACAAAACCAGGGACAACAGAGAAAACTGGATCCTCTAACACCATAGCTATAGCAAAGAGAAACACAGGCTCACACACAGCCAAGTAAACATAAAACCTTACACTAAACGCCTATTTACCTCAGTTTCCTTTCCCCAATACCTCATGTCTGGCTTTCAACAAAGAGTTGCCAGTCAGGCTAAGAGCCAAAGAAACACCCTGATGGGACCAGGAGGGCAAGCCTCAAAGCCAGACTCAGATATGACGAGAGAGTTTGGAATTTCAGCACGATGATAAGGACTCTATCAGAGAATCGGACAACATGCAAGAACACATGGGTAATACAAATAGAAATAAAAGTGCTAAGAAATTTTGGAAATCAGAAACAACAGATGAATAATACCCTTTGATTGGCTTATCAGCAGGCTGGACATAGCCAAGGAAAGAAACAGATTTATCAATAGAAACTTACCAAACTGGAAGACAAAGAGGGGGAAAAAAGACTGGAAAAGAAAAAAAAATTACCAAAGAAATAGGTGACAACTTCCAAAGATGTAACTTATATCTAACAGGAATATCAGGTTCAGAAAACAAGAGGAGTCAAAGGAATATTTGAAGTAATAATAGCTGGTAATTCTCCGAAATCACTGAGAGACACCAAATCACAAGTGCAGGAAGCCTGGAAAAGAGAGGACCAGGTAAGATGAACACCTTAACATATACACCTAGGCCTTCACATTCAAACTCCAAAATATCAGAGACAAAGATAAAATCTTTTTTAAAAGATCTTAAGTATTTGTAGAGAGATCAGAAGGGAGGGAGAAAGAGAAGGAAAGAAACATCCATGTGAGAAACATCAATTGGTTGCCTCTCATACGAACCCTGACTGGGAATTGAACCCACAACCCAGGCATGTGCCCTGACCAGACATTGAACTGGTGACCTTTTGCTTTACAGGACGTGCCCAACCAACTGAGCCATACTGGTCAGAGCCAAAGGTAAAATCTTGAAAGAACCTAGAAAATTTAAAAAATGCCCTAATTATAGAGGAACAAGGATAAGAACTACATTGGACTCCTCTTCAGAAACCATACAAGATGGGGGAGGGAGAGAAGGAAGTGCCAGAGGAGGGGGGCAGGGAGGTGCTGCGAGAGAAAGGGGAAAAAAAGAGTGGAGTGAAATAAGTGTTGTAAGGAAAAGCCCATCAACCTAGAATTCTGTACCCAGCAAAATTATCCTCCAAAAGACTTCTCAGGAACATGTGCAAAGGACCCGTGGTAACGGACAACAGGGTGGGGACTGACCAAGAGAGGGAGGGTGTGGGAGCAGGGGAGAGCAATGGGGGAAAACTGGGGCAACTGTAACTGATCAACAATTTTAAAAAAAGACTTTCTCATACAAACAAAAATTGAGGGACTTCATTGCCAGTTGGCCTGCCTAGCAAGAAATGTCAAAGGAAGTTCTTCAGAGAGAAGGAAAATTATATAAGTCAGAAATTCAAAATTACTTAAAAAGAGAAAGAGTGTTTAAGGTTAAATACATTCTATGAAGGTGAAATAAATTCTAATAATCAGGAAGTGGAGCAGTCCCTAGCACGCTCATACCACACCAGCGTGTTCAGAATCGCTGGTTGGGCAGCCAGTTCCCTTCTACCATGTATCTCTTTCTATCCCTCCTGACCAAAAACGACACAATCAAAACGTAGCAAAAACCGACAGTAAGAACGTGGCACATTGTGGGATTTGATTTTTATTTTTAGACTCACTCTAGGTGGGAAGTAGGTGAGAGAACAAATTTCTTCTAACAACCCCTCAACTCTGTCCTGTGTCTTTGTGAAACATTTACTGAAATATTCATTGAAATAACTGGTAAACCAATTTTTATTTCTCTTATTGGAGTTGGATGAATGAAAGAAGTTAATTCCTCTCCATTGGGCTGCTATTGAGTCATCGTCTTTGCCGTTAATACTGAGTGAGAACACAGTTTGGCAAACAACTTCCGGAAGCAGAGAGGTTAGCAGACTGGCCCCACCACTTGTTTTTGTAAGTAAAGTTTTACTGGAACGTAGTTACGCTCATTCATTTATGTATAATATTGCTAATTAAGAGTGTTTTTGTTATATTATTATATTGGTTATACAGCTGCTTTTGTGCTTCAATGACAAAGTCAGGTAGTTGCCATAGAGATTATTTGGTCAGTAAGCCCTAAAACATTTACTCTCTGACCCTTTGCAGAAACAGTGCCCATCTTGGTTCGCAGGAGAAAAGTGGGTGCTGGTTTATGGAAACTGACACTCTCCCATGTTTTGTACTTACATTGCTGTGAGCACTGTGCAAACTAGACATGGCGAGACCTCAATGTAACAGTGATCCTATGGTGAGACCGTTTAAACACTGGCCACAGTGACTATCTGGGGGTAATGAACTGGGGCTCCCTTCCTTACGCTGAGCAGATGCTTCATGCGATGTCCCACAATGCTCAGGTCGCCTCTCAGAGGGAAAGTGACTCATCTTGAGAATATCTGTTTCTCTATAGTTTGTGGTCAGCAGAGACTATTTATTTTCTCCTGTTTTTCCCAGTAGCTGCCTGGAATTCAAGTAAGGTGATAAGGCATCTTACCTTATCTCAGAGGAGGGTATGTGTGTGAATTTTCAGTTCAACACACAGATTGTCATAAACTTACATTGTGTCAGACATGGAGCTGGGTGCCGGGAACAGGATGACTAAGACATGGTCACAGCTGCAGGGTATTCAGGTCTTTACCTTAAAGAGAAACTTGTTTCCTCATCACAGCCGTGAAGTTGGGCTACATCTTGGACCCTAATCAGATACCTGTGTGCTTCTGATAGAGGCTAGGAAATCAAAAACAAAACGAGGAACACAGATAATTTTTAGAAAATTAAAGGCCCCACTACTACTGCAGAACCATTTTGTATCCCAGAACATGTGAGTGTTGAGTAGAACTCAGCTCAGTTATGAAAAAGGGAACGTTTTTATTGTTTATAAAACAGGCTATCTTTAGAAAGACCACAGAATTGACCGTGAACACTACATTTTAGGGTGTTGTCTAATTCTTCAACTACTGAAATCGTTTTATTTATAAATGTTTCATGGTATCAAAAATAAAGTGGGGATGGGGTGAATAAGAAGAAATGTATCAAGAGAAGCAAGGGAACAAATTGTTGCAAATTAGGAGTCAGGCCCCTGCCCCAATGGAGTCATGGGTGTGATCATGTGGTGTGAGCAGCAACCTGGAATTAAGTTCTGTGGAATTAAGTTCACATGGACTCTACCTTCCACAATTTGGGGCTTTTTGTAATCCAGTTAATTCCATTTTCCCTACCAAAACATGCAGATCTACATTATGACAGAACAACTCCATCTTGCTTTCTCAGTTTAACTGAATAAAAGTAACATCTCCAGTCAACTGGCACTTTCATTCCTTAGGATTCCTATACTGAGCTCCTATTATATGTCAAAGCCTGGAAGACAAGTCAGTCACAGCTCACACCTGATAGAGCTCCCAGTCGTATGAATCAAAGATTGTAATAAAATGTGACAGAGGCCCAGGGTGCTGCAGGACACCTAGGGAAGGGCGACCCACAGCTGGCGACGTGGGAGAAGCTACGAGGAAGATGATGGTTGAACTGGCTGTGCAAAGGAGGGCAGGAGCTGACCCAGCAGAGTAAGAGAGGAAGGTAATTTTTTAGAAGGAAGTGTACGGACAAAGCATAACTGTACGAGGAGAGGCCAACACGATTGGAAAACTGTGAGTCGATTTGCATGGTTTGCTCATACAGTGGTAGGCAAGGAGGTGAGAGAGCAGGTAGAGTGAGACCAGATGATGTTCTGTAGGTGACAGCCAGCAGACTTGTGAGATTTTTTCAGGTATCCTTGGTGTGCAGAGCCCTACAGCAGGTAGTATGCTCAGGGATATATAAAACAATAGAAGACGTGGCCCCTTTCCTCTAGGCTGGGGGGTCCTGATCACAGGAGTGCCGAGCAAGGAGCTAAGACTGCAGAAAAGTGAAGGGACAGGCCCACTTGCGCCGGGTCTCCTGTGGCACCCTTGCAGATAAGGAGGATGTGAGGTGTGAGAGCTTGGCAGCAGCAGGCACAGCGCGGGCATTCGCCAGATGTTAGCTGGTTTGACACCTGGATGTCTCCTTTTGCCAATGGTACGGGAGTGTATCCACGAGCATGAGATGTAGAAAGTACATCAGAATACGTACAGGGCACCCCCAGATGCTTCTCTGTATGTCTGCCAGCTGATCTTCCATGTTGATGTTTTGCTTCATCTAGAAAACAAAGTAATTTTAGGCAACATAAAACCGTGAGATTTGTACACATAAAAATAGATTTGAAATATTTCATGGCACTTACAAGAATCTGGTTTCATGTATCCAGTGTTTTTAAACAAAGAGGCAAATGACAAGACTGTATTCAAAAAGCATCTTCTGGGCATAATGTGTTATCGGTTAACATTCAGCCTGGACGCCCATGAAGAATGCACTGCAGAGGGATATTTTCGGAGTGAGAGTACTGTGCTCCGCAATGCTGAGTTGCCCAGGCAGGAAATCTAATACATTAAGAAGTTGTTTCAGGCACAAACGATCTCCCTTTTTTACTTTTAGTCCTCTAGAAAATTCAATCCAGATACCCATTTCTTCAAACTTTTGCATTAATAAAGATTTTATCAAACATGTATAGTTATCCAAAAACATGTGGTTTGGCTTAAAATAGATACCTTTAGTGTTCCATGTCTCTGAATACAATGATTTCCCACTGAAAAGACAAAAGAATTTGAAGACTACCACAGGAGGAACAGGCATTTCTGGATCTGTGACTTAGAGTGCCAGAAAAGCACTGTGACATTTTCAAAGGACACAGACTCTTGTCAGCAACCAACCTGATCTATGTAACCTTTATATGTTTTGATTTGGTCAATTGAAGTGGTCAAGTCCCCACGGTCAACGTGGTCTGCAGGAGTGTGAAGCCTCAAAGCGTAGAGAAGATGAATATATTCATCGAATCTTCGGGATGGGTACAAAAGCAGCTCCGGCAGGCTGTGAGGCATAGACAAGGGAACCCGGTCTCTCTCTGAAGGTCAAAGAATGCCCCATCCGCAGGGTGCCTCCGCCATGCTCACCCTCAGAACTCACCTCAGCATGTTGGTAGCGACAGTCTTATCATGCCTCTTCAGGAAAGCTCGGAACGCTGGTCTCGCTTCTCTGCACTAAAGGTGAGCATCATGTCGTCAAAACTTAGCTCCGCATGCCTGCTCTAAAGCCTTCCATTCCCCCAGGCAGACGCCATCTAGGAAGCACTCAAAGCAAGAGGCCAACGCCTGCATCTAGTCCAAGTATCTTGAGTGCTTACTAACACTAATGCACCCAGTACAGTGATTTATTTATACTACAGACCTAACCCTATTCACTGTCCTTAAATAGGGTAGACCAGCAAAAACAGACTTTGGAACCAGGGAGCCTGGAGAAGAATTAGAATTGTAATCTAATTCTCCCTAGTTCTTTGGGACCTTGTTAAGTCACTTCACGCCCCAGAGCCTTGGTTTCCTCCTGGATATCAACCCTATGTCTTGTGGTGAAGAAAATAAATCTTGTCCATAAAATGCCTGTCACACAGTAAATGTTATTTCCTTGTAGTAAAAGACTATTGATGGTACTCACTTGCAATACTGCTGCTAACTATGTGTGACGTTCTGAAAGTGCTCCACGGCACTTAACATCTGTTCTAAAACGTATTCCCTCATCCCCTTTGAAGTACCCTGGGAGTACCCATTTTTCTCCATGGGGTGCATGCCTAAAAGAGGCCAGTGATGCTAATTTCCAGAAATCAAATATTTATTGATTTCAATAATATTAATAGCTAACAAGTATTGAGTACTTGTGTGCACCCTCTGTGCTAGTGAAACAGACACCATTGGTATCTGTGGCTATAAAAATTTCATCATGGATTTGTTTCTGATAATACAGGACACTTCACTCCAATTCTTGAGCTCATGGTCAGTCCGTTCTTTGAAATTGGTCTGGTTCACACAGTTTTCCCACAAGACATAATCAGATCGTCCAGCAGTGTTAAACTCTCTGGGTGTGGGAGGGGTGTGCTATGAAGGGAGGTATCTAAGGTCAGGCACTGGCCAGAGACCTCAGTGCAGACAGGGGGACACAGCCGAAGTGGACACACTGGACACTGGCAGAAGTGTGCCCCTGTGTCCCAAGGCAGCAGGATCGTACTGCCATCAGAAGAGATCCCAACAGGAGCAGCGAGTGAGTGACGCAGACGGAAGCGAATATTCTTGCTCAGACTGCACACGGCACAAGGCACATGAACTCTCTACAGAATGTAAGACAAAGAAATTCCTCACTCACAGTAAAATGTCACAGACTGAGAATCCTTATGCCAAGAAACATGGATTACTAATTCCTATTTTTTATGAGAGAGCCAGCCTTGTCAAGGTCACTTGGATCTTTGTGGCAGAGTAACATTGGGGCTTACAGTCTTTCTTCTACCTGTTAAACATTTTCCTGTAACTGAGCCACAGGGAGTCTGCAGCAGATGGGAGTCTGACAGTTTGTATGAGGATGAGTTCAGTCCAACAGCCAGTTTCTGGGCCCTGCTGTGTCAAACACTGTGCTAGTGCCTAGTGATACAAAATTAAGTACCAGGGTCCCCATCCTCAGAGTCCACAGTAAGCTGACAAGTAGATCTGGAAGCAAAGAGTGGGGAAGAAATCTTTCCTATTAACCCTAGACCTTTGGACGTCACACGAATCTTCCTTTCAAACTCAGGTCTAATAAATGCCTGGAGGTGATGCAATCACTTACCTTCTCAATAGTCTTCAGAACAACAGGGTAATTGTTGAAGAAATTGGTATATGTGTTCAACTGGCTTCCAAACTTGAGGAATATTTCTCCCACACCACGAGCTGGGCCCCAGTCCTGGAATCTGTCTCTCAGGTTATCTAGAAACCGCCTGCAATATGAGAAACGCATGTGCATGAAAAGTTGGCCTGTAATAGCCTATAAACTTGACGAATAAATCAGTTGTTATCTGCATAGCCTGTTTCAGCCTCGTCATTTGTGGCTGAGCTTTTGTCAAATGCCTTTGTCTTGAGACAGAGCAGTACAGAGCAGTACTGGGCAGGAGGAGCGGGGAGGTGAGAAAGTAGGTTGGCCATGGTGGGATCCCACCTGTTCACCTCACTCCTTGAGTCAGAGCCTCCACAGGCTCCCTCTGACTCTTCCATTCCCACAGGGCTAGCCAGCCAGGCGGGGAAGGCTCCTTTCAATTCTCAGAATAGAGCACTCAACTCACTTGAAATGGCCATAATCTACACTGGGCCCATTTCCCCAGAATCTACGGTGATCCCTCATTCAGCCACCACAGGCCTTGAAAACTGGAAGAGGCCTAGTTCAATCTCTTGATTCTGTAGGAGTGGGGGCCCACTGAGGGTCAGAAACCTCTTCCCAGTCTTTCAGAGCATCACTGGCACAGAAGCACAAGCTTAGTTTTGTCTTACTTTACCACCAAGGCAAGGGATCACTTCCCTCCGTGCACCCTCACATACTCAAGACACCTGTTGTTACTAAGGCGGACCTTGGGTTCACTAAGCAAAGTATCCTAGTGACTTAGTCCCATTAAATTCTTTGGTTCCTTTCCCACTGCTCAACTAAATATACTGTCTTGTCTTTTGCGTGAACAATGTACTGAATACAGAATCTGCTGGCAGTGAACTCCACTCCTAGTACCACAGCTTTGAAATGAAGCAGAAGTAACACCCCAGGAATCATCACTACTGGCTGCAGCCCAGTGGCAAGAGTGCCACTCTCTTCTGTGTGCTGCTCAGGGTCCCCAGGACAGGCAGAGGTGCCTGAGCCTCTGTGCAATCCAGTGCGGGCTCTTCCCACTGCAGAACAAGAATGTCAGAATGTACAAATTTAGGAGTTACCTGTTGAGACTTAAAATCTGCAGAACATCAGAGAAAATGATCTGGATGTTTGCAGTGCTCAGAATCGCTCGGTTTGATGACAACGCTGCCTTCAGTGGTCTCACGTAAACATCTCTCACAATTTCCAGCATCTGCACGTATCTTCTCTCGCTCCGTAAGAGCTCCCCGGCCACTCGAGTTCGCTTCGCGACTGAGTCCATCTGCAGCTTTCTCTCCTGTGGAAAGCATTGAGAATGCATAAGGAGTCTTTCCTGGTTTACAGCTTCTAAAACCCTGAGAATCGAAGGAGACAGAGAAAAGGAAGCAATGAGCAATCAGGCAGTCCCTTGGAGATGCGCCTTTCCGGTCTGTGACGTGCAGGGGTGCAGGGTATCTTGAAAGGGGACCATGGAGGCCCCTGCTGGCTGTTGCACATCCCCAACAGGGACACTTAGCCCTCACATCAGGCCTGCATGATGCCGTAGTAGAGATGGAACTCGAATTCTGGATCCCGAGAGGGCCAACTGAGACAGCTTTTATGTTTGCCCCTCGAATACGTGCTCAGCGTCGGATGCTAGTTGACGACTGGAGAATGATGAGAAGACGGAGGTGGGTGAGGAAGCCTTCGGGTTGCCCACTCTTGCTTGTTTTCCTTTTTCCAGGAGTGTTTTATTGATTATCCTGCAGACAGAAGGGCCGAGTGAGCGAGCCCTCTCATTATCCATTTGCTTCCACAGGCATGTTATGAAATACGGACGCCCACACTCTCCTTTCATTATTCAGGAAAATGTACCTAACCTGGGAACTGCGGCCCCATCTCCCCTGGGTAGCTAGGTGGTCAACTGTCCTGTTTTCTCGATTTCAAAGTCCTGCTTTATTTTTTAACGCAGAGGGGAAAATCATAAATTGGTATAAAGAAATCGTAGGCCCTATCATTATGTGTGCTATGTTTATCTTTGGAGAAATTAGTTTTCACGATGGCAATGGGCAATTCTTTTCCTTTTCCCTGTACTTTTCAAAGGTTGTAAAATAGCAACTTTACAATGGAAAACAATTATACTATTCAAATGTCTGAAATTATTGGGCTTGTATTTGAGCCTAAAATTATTAATACTCTTAAAACACAATTTCCCCTTTTCCCTCCAGCCCAAAGCATGCCCCAGACTTCCCCAAATAAAATGATGGTAGTGAAGCATAGTGCCATGTGATCTTCACCCAAAATAAATCAACCAGAAGTTTATGAACTAAAATTAAAATGGAAAAGTAACTTAAGAGAAAAATTAGAAAACTCTGCTTGGAATAGTATAAACACACTGTTCTTAGTGAATTTTATCTTTCAAACCCATGGTCTATATATAATGCCTACTTAGATATATCTAATGAATTAAAAATACATCTACATCCCACTTGAGCTTGCAGCCCATATTATATTTTTATGTGTATTTACATATTTTTAAAATTTATTGGACCTACCCAACATATACAGGATCTGGCACAAATAACACCCCTTTTTATTACAAAATCTTTTATTACAAAATCGTGAGTATGTGATCCTGTGACATAACAATAGTACACTGAAGCACACCACATGACACGTTAGGTGAAATGTTCAATTGAAACCCTAAATTATCACACCCATATTATTACCCTACCTGCCACACTGAAGCAGGCCTTCCTTCTGCTGGAACCTGTATAATGATTTTGACTTAAGGTGTCTGTTGTCACATTTCTTGTCTTAAAACTGTTGTCAGGTGTCATCACCCACAGTCAGATGAGGCACTGTGCTGCCCACCGACACCCACTCCAGGGGGGTGTGGTCTGCACCGCCTGCCGCGGCGGGTGAGCTCCCCAGGCTGCTCTCCGCTTCCACCGAGCCTTGGGCTGAGGTCAGGGCCACAGCATTTCAAGTTTCTTTCCGCCGGTTATCTGGCCTTAGAGAAGTCATTTAAGTCTTCTGACTTTCGTTCCTCATCCCCAAAAATGTGGCTACTAGTAGCAGCATTACAGGACCCGGAGAATGAAACATCACCATAAACGTGGACGGGAGTGGAATCCACGCAGGTGCAGTGTATTAGCGTGGGGCCAGAGCAGGCCTGCGCTTACACTGCAGCCTCCTCGACGCACTGCCCTCTCTCGCCAGAGAGCCGAGCCCTGAATGTTGTACAACCGGTTCTGCTCAATGTCTGAGGTCGCACCATGAGTCACTCGATCGATCGGCTGGAATCCGTGAACCTTTCTGTGCATTTCTTTAAACGCCGTCCTAGTGTCATGTCAGATAAGCACTGAGTAGCAGAGGTGGCTTTCACTCCCAAGATGAGTCAAAAGGACCTCAATCCTCCTGACTCAAACTTTGTTTTGACCGGAAAACATTCAAAAGAAAAGCTATTGCCTGGATTCCCCTCAATTACATTTGGGAGCCCCGTCCCCCAAACTTTTTTCTTGGGATTTTCAAGAAAAAAAGAACTATCTAGAATAAAGGCTAAAGAGTTGTTTTTATTTCCCCCGTGAGGGAGGATGGCAGGGGGAGGGTCAGGAAAAAACAAATGGAAAATTTTTATTATGTAATAATTGGCTTACCAGCTGAACCAGCACCCCAAAATCTGGATCACTTTTGCTGAAACTTGATTCTGTGTCCCGAGGATCGTCTTCCCAAGCGTCTCTTTCCTGGGGAGTCATGTGGATCAGATCAGCTGCAGGCAGGAGGCGTCCCACACCCACAGGAGGCTCCTGGCTCTACCTTCAGCCCTGACTGTGAATGAAGCACTGAACAAGACTGAGGCCTCTTGTAAAGGAAATTTTATGTTAAAAATAAAAACAAAGCTTTTAGTTTCCTTTGAACTGCGTTATACTTGAGAAACTTAATCAGAGTAGCTCCTGCCCCGCCCCATTCTCGCCCCCACCCAGGCGGAGGGAATCCCACTGTCCTGGGTCACCGGCCTCTGGCTCAGCTCCGCTCAGTCTCTTGTCAGTTGGGGGCAAACAGGTTAAAATACCAGAAGAAAAACTCACAACACTTTACAAAACACATGGCTTTTATCACCTAATTAAAATGCATCTGAAACTATTCACATGACCTTTCTAGACCTGTCTGTTACCACATTTAAATGACTTATTCTTTGTTCAATTTACTCATTTTTTAAAATTGTTTTATTTATTGGTTTTAGAGAGACAGACAAATGTCAGTTTGCTGTTCCAATTATTGATGCATTCATTGGTCGAGTCCTGTATGTACCCTGCCCAGGGATCAAACCCACAACCTTGGCATATCAGGACAATGCCCTGACCACATGACCAGAGCTGTTCATTGTTCTTGGGGACTTCGTATAAATTAGCAGCATCCCTGGGTCCACTATAGCAATAGGACAATGGTCCCATGTTTATGCTGAGAGCTAAAAAGGGAGGATTAATGGTCATTAATACTGCCATGTGTTGTCAAAGATAAAACTACCCATGGCCAAATCTTGATATCCAGGGGTGAGACTTGAAGGAAACATCAATTTATAACCGAGAGTCCTTTCACCTTACTGAGGCAAACACTAATTTGTTCTGTATTGTAGCCTCAGGGCTGCCTGAAGGCTCCAGGGTAGGGCCCTGGCCCTGACTGCAGCCACAGGGCTTCTCCCTGGTCTCCCGAGGCCCCAGCTGAGCCTGCGTGCTGTCTGCCATTTCTCGGGTCTTCCCCATCCTGGCACGCTGCCCCAACCTGGCACGTGTTTGTATTCATGCTTGGGGTGGGGGAGAACATCTACTTTGAATGTTAACAAAATGATTTAAAATTTCTCTGAGTGGAACACTCTTTTCTCTCAAAATAAATAATAGCGCTCATCATTTTTATACTGAGAAATGGCAACTTCAACCAATCAGCCATGACGGCAATAGTTGTATAGATCGAATGGTTGCAGACATGAAGGGAAAATTAAGCCCAAACTGCCAGGGACAGGATTAGGAGAACCCAGAAAGAACAGAATCGCCTGTGGCTCTCATAGAGAGGGGAGGCACCGTCGTCTGGGAGAGCACCCTATTGGAAGGGCTCACATGAGCGCCAACGCGTTAAAATTCAGGCATCAGCATGGACCCCAGACCATCCTGGTTCTTTTTGAAGCCGCATGTTTCTCCTCTGGCTTAGCTGCAGCTATTTTTATTAAATATCAAGTTTTCTTTGTGGACAGGAAATTGATATGGCATTGTAATTTTGTTTGAAGCTAAAAGTATCAAGTTTTCTCATTTTATATTATATATCTAATGATTAGAAATTTTAGAGACTGTTTTTAGATTAAGATGCCATCCCTTATTTTGTTTTTCGGGATAAATTCAGAAGGAGTAACAAAACAACAAACTTTGCACATTTCTAAGAAAACAATTATTTTGGGTTGGTGGCCTTTGCTTGGCTCTCCCCATGGCATAGAAGAGTGACGTCCAATTGATCAAATGATAGAAATTTTCCTCCAGGATGGAGCACAGGCAGGCACTGCGTGTTCCAGAGACACCCTAATTTGCTGGTGCTTCTCCTAGAAAACACTTAGCTTTCTGTATTAGGGGCCAGAAATAGTTGTGAAAGTGTCAGGTCCTGCTCAGGGACAACTATGATTATGGCTGTGACTCACTGCCGTGGTTGTGTGGTATTAGGGTAAACACGGCAGGCACACAGAAACCAGCAGTCACTGCTGACCGGGCAGCGAGATGGGGGATGGGTGGACAGGTAGGTAGACAGATGACTCTGTCTCTACCTACGTGTGTGTGTGTGTGTGTGTGTGTGTGTGTGTGTGTGTGTGTGTCTTGTCCTGGACCTGGCAGACAAGCCCCTGTGGAAGGCTCTTTGAAACAGTATCTCAGCAGAAGGCAGACTTTGCACTCCTAAGGCTGTGAGGTTTGTGTGCTTCTTTTGGCTGAATACCTAGTTTCATTTAACATAAACCCCCATGTGTGGAGTGGCAACTCAGCTTCTCTATTTTATCCTAATGCAGCACCCACATTCAACCTGTGGTTTCTTTCCTCCTGGGGGTCCCAGCTTTGTTTTATGAGCTTTGTACATAAGCTCTTGGTATGAAATAAAAGAAAACCAAATAAGAATCTAACATATTTTTCTAATTTGATTTTTAAAATAAAAGTATCAGTTAAAAAGTAGAAATATATCTAAGGGATTTCTAGGCATTAGGGAGTTTCACTTTTCTATAGTCTCATCACAGACAGGCGCTATGACCCTAGCAAGTCTGATTTCTGGCATTGAGGCAACTGGAAGCTCAGACTTTCTGCCCTATTTTATTAAAGTGAACGCATGTTTAGTTTGGCAGCAAGCTGAACATCTACCCTTTGGGAGAATAATCCCCAAGAACTGTAAAGAGATTTGGGGTGGCCAGAGGGGACACTGCCTCTAGTGGTCCTCTTGTTGCACTTTCCAGCACTACACCATCCACAGCAAAGACTTCCAAGATGTCAGGTTAAAGTAAAACAAGTGGTTTACCTACTAAGGGAACTCACAGTCTAAATTCCTACGACCATTCTCCATGGTGAGTTTGTGTTGGGGCTGGTATCCCAAGCCTATGATCATGCAAGACAGGTAGGTGATTGTTCTATGGGTATAAAATGGCTCTAAAATAACATTTTTATAGAAGTCAGCTCTCTAAATGACAATGCAATTTTCCATGTTTCCTGGATCCTGATTATTTTACTTAATCAAGAATATATGGATTCTGCCCTGGCTGGTGTGGCTCAGTGGATTGAGCACGGGCTTCAAACCAAAGCATTGCAGGTTCGATTCCCAGTTAAGGCACATGCCTGGGTTGCAGGCCAGGTCCCCAGCAGGAGATGCGTGAGAGTCAACCACATGTTGATGTTTCTCTCCCTCTTTTTCTCTCTCCCTTCCCCTCTCTAAAAATAAATTAATTAAATCTTTTTTTTACTATTTTTTAAAGATTTTATTTATTTATTTTTAGAGAGGGAAGGGAGAGAGAAAGAGAGAGAGAGAAACATCAATGTGCGGTTGCTGGGGGCCATGGCCTGCAACCCAGGCATGTGCCCTGACTGGGAATCGTACCTGTGATGCTTTGGTTCACAGCCCGCGCTCAATCCACTGAGCTACGCCAGCCAGGGCTTAAATCTTTTTTTTAAAAAGGAATGTACGGGTTCTGAATATAGTACTGGCAGAATCATTATTTTTTTGCCTGAAGAACTAAATTCAAACCCACTTTTTTTCTCTTTTATGAATTTGAAACTCAATTAAGAAAAGAGGAACAATTCCTTAGTTTAACACACACACACACACACACACACACACACGTATCCTGGGAGGCAAATGAAAAAAAAAATCTATTTAAGTTATCTCAAGACTCAACTGAAAAAGAGGCAAAATGCAACAAATGTCCAACTTTCCTCTAAACCCTAGGAGCGTTATTCCCATCCACATGGTGTAGCTTATGCTTGTAAGTGCCTTAAACATTACTTGTGACACTGCAAACACTTTTACAAATAATAATTCGAGGAAGTAAAGTTCTTAGAAGAAATGAGCAGCTGGAAGCCTTCCAGATGGAATTGCCGTTATTGTCTGTGAATTACTTAAGCACGTGTGTCTGACTCCTCAGTGAAGCAATGGCACAAAATGCAGCAATAACTTTACCTTTATGAATGAATTGGACATTGCCTTTGGATCCGGTTTTGTCAGAATAGCATTTCCTTCAAGATCTTTGCTCTTTTCACTACATTTCTTCAACAGAAAATGTGACAAAAATTCCAGAGGTTTGTCCTGAAAAATCCACAACCCCAGCACCCCCCCCAAATTGTATTTAAAGCCTTTATCAGAAATATAGGTCAACCAAACTGTAATAGAAAAGAGAACATGTTTTTCAGTAGAGTTTTCAATTTTCTACCTAATTAATTTGTAAGTCCAGCAACCAAAGTAATGATTATTCAACCAACTAGAGTCAGTAAGTGGGACTTCCTGGTTAATAGTATGTTCCAGTTGCCATGTATACTCTTGATTCTCGACTGACTATCATAATTCAGGTCGGATGCCAAGGTCTTATGGGAGGGTCTCAAGATCTTCAGAACCAAGTGGCCCATATACCAGCCTCTTGGCCAGATGAGGAAGAGGACAGGAGGGATCTTATCTTTCAGGAGAAAGGCAGCGTGGGAGAGGGACTACACCGCGAAATGGCTAAAAAAAGCACTCAAATTTGGTTCTATCCACAGTTATTTTTAAATAATGAGATGGCAGTAAGTGCACTCAACCTACACCAAACCCATCTAGTATATCTTTGGTATTTCGGGAGACAGGGCAGGACCTTTCAAAGTCTCAGTGTTGCCCCTGTAAACTTCCCTGATCATTCAAAGCTCATCAGAGCCCTCATCCCTCGGCGGCCCTGGGGTTGGCTGGAGCGCCAGGAGCTGAGACATCAGGGAAGGCAAATCATGGCCAACTGCAGCTCCTCAGACTCCACAGCAAACCCCTAACCCTGAGGACACCTGGTGGTTGCCCAGGAAGCCACGGTGGAACCAAAGCAGACACAGGACGGAACAGGAGATCCCACGCAAAGACAAGGTTAAATCCGCCCACAAGGTCAAGTCACTACGGCGGAAGAGATGGGTTGGAGAACCTTTCATTGAAAGATGAAAGCCCTTACACAGCACCCAGCGTGTCTGTGCCGTCCCTAGTACCGTCCTCCTGTCCACTCCCCCATCCCAAGGCTGCTCAGTCCACTTTCCCGGAGCCTCGTGCGGGTCTCGGGACCTCTCCTCAACTGTGTCCTCACACGGGGACCGACTTTTCCAGGAGAGCATCCAAGGTTTGTCTCTGATGGCAATGCCTCATCAGGCATCCCCCACGCTGGTCCCCAGCCAAATGATGGACAGGCCTCTTCCTGTCCTTCTGTGTTCTCTTTCCCTTCCCCTCGTCTAGCCTCTGGGCCCTTCATCCTTTTCCATCTGCTTTCACACTTTTTCAGTTTTTCTGTCCTACTATTAATTGTTGTAACTGTTGATTAATGTTTATGTGAAATATAAAGATGTGTTTTTTAAAGAAGTCATTTCTGACTGAAATGATTCACAAGACAGAAAACAATGCACAATGGAGCCCACTTTTGAATAACCTGGATTTTCCTGTCCGTCTGTCTGTCTTGTGTGCCTAGTAGATCTGGGGCCCAGAATCTGTCAGTGCTCTTTTTACAAACTGATGTAACTTTTCTGATGTAACTTTTCTTTTGTGCCCTGGAGGGATACACTAGTTTAAAAAAATAATAAAAACAAACTAAAAATATATTTAAGTATTGGGATTTCATAGTGTACTTTATTTTTAAAAAAATACTTACAGAATTCTCTCTTGAGAGCTCCGTCAATCCATCTGCCAGAGCTTGTGCCGTCTCTTGGTTGTTCAGAGTGTGGGTCACACTCATGGTGTCAAACATAAACTGTCCTGCAATCAATTTATGCAACAGACGTTATCAAGAAGAGCACAACTTGGTCCTCACAGTTGCTTTCCAGTGGATAAAGATGCAAAGAATAAAAATTGTGATTCTGTTATACCATGAAGGTTATCTACCGTGATAAAATATAAAGCCAGCAAAAGCAACTAAATGTGCAGGGCATAAAAAGGACCCACCCCAGCAAAGCTGAAGCTAAATAAAATCTACAAACTGGACAATAAGAAGAGAACGTGTGAAGATGAACCTTATAAGTTTAAATTTTAGACTCACAATCCCACCAAAGATCCCTCCACACTCTCATTCATCTTTGTGCTCAAATATAAATATTTTAAGACCATAGAAAATAGTATACTAACATGCATACACAGACATCTTTTATATTTAAAAATATTGGACAACATGCATTTATATGAAAAGAATTTTCTTCCATTCTACTTATTGTTCCCATATATCATCAAGATATCTGCATGCATACTCGTGTGCTACAGCTCTTGTGGAGAGAGACTGTGTAAACAGATGCTAAATAAGGAGCAGGCTGGGGAACGGAAGAAAGGAAGTAAGGCATACATATATAATGACTTGATTCTTAGGGTGTTTTATTTACTTATATGGAAAAGGGAAAAAATTGAACAGGTAAAGATAGAAGGAAAACTCATTTGCCCATATGGTAAACAAACAAAAAAAAGTATTTTAAAAAATGGACTGATTTAGGTGAAGTTCCAGTTGACACAGGGCATCGCTTCCAAAAACCTCTATTGTGATAATTTGGTCATGGCTGTGGAGTGTAAATGAGAAAATAAATTCAATAATGTCCAGCGGGCTTAGCAGAGGACTCTGGAATCCATCACCCAATTACACATTTTAGGTAAAAAATAAGTAGAACACAGTTGCAGAGCCATTTAAGTAATGGGTGCCGTGCTTTAAGAGGTGCTTAGCTTTGGGAGAAAACTGCAGTGGGAAAGGACAGAGTTCTCAGGCTGGGCAAACACGCAGCGCATTTTGCCTGGGTAAACAATTGACTGACACAGGATTAATAAGACGGTAAACTCTGAAACCAGGAACTGTCTTCAGTATGAAGATGGATATATTTATTTGTTTTTACAGGTAATATTTATTAAATAATATTTAATATTTATTCTTAATGGGTATTCATTAGATTTGAAACAGGATATGAAAAACAAAGGGAATAAAGTAGCACTCATGATGTTCAGGAGTCAACTTTTACATTCCTAAACTTGGGCTCACCCTGGATGTGAAACAAACTTCATAATTAGACTGCAACAGAAGTAGCAAGAGTTCTTACCGATCATCCTGCCACTGATGTTCTTCTGCAGCTCCTTGAAGAGAGGACTTAACTGTTTCCTTACTGATTTCAAGGTGTCTTCCAGGAAGTCTGTGAGGCTGGACCATGTCTGCAGCTTTGATTCGCTGAAGTAGATGGAGGGGGGAGCCCTTCCCTGCGGTGGTCCCAGCCAGTCGCTAAGAACTGACATGATTTCCTCCTCTTATTATTGCAGACATAAGCTCAGGTGAAAGCATTCCACTTCTTCTAGATTGTACGCACACACAACTTAGTTGTATTTACATCGAGCTTATTATCCTTTCTCCTTAGAAGGCTAAGATAAACACCCATAGTCTGCTTTCAAAGGTAAAATTAGAAACTCAAAAAGATTACAATGAATAATATCAAATGTCTATCTACTTTTTGATAGATAGGGTTGACATATTTGAAATAAAAAATAAATAGCTGCTAGATTTGTGCATGGGGCAGCAGAGCAGGCATCTAAGTAAGAACATACCATTTTATGTTTTTATCCTCAAAACGAAAACACAAGGGAACCCCACTCTGCCTGCTTTCCCCGTCATGCCATCCAAAGTCACCCCTGTCCTAGCCAGCCCTGTATGTTCCTGACGTTATGTTAAGTTGCACCCTCTCTCTCCCTCTCTCTCTCTCTCTCTCTCTCTCCCTCCCTCCCTCCAGATATCTCTGCATGACTCCAGTGGGTGCTTACACAAGTCTTTCTCCTTGAAAATCAGTTACCGAAGGGCACGGTGCCACGTTCAATTTGATTTTCTGTCCCGAACGGATAGATAGGCCTATTTGACTCCCCCCCACCCCATGTTTATTGCTAGCCATGTGAAAATCTTTGTAACTGTTCTCCCAGAGGGAGAATAAGAAGAGTGCGGGGGAGGATGACCAGGGAGAAGAGGAGGCCAAGGAGGGGAGAAGAAGAAAATCTGCTTTGCAAACACAACGTGTGTGCCCTGCCCTGCCCTGCTCTGCTAAGCAGATTCCACTCTCCAGGGCCAAATATGTTCTCACTGGGGGATGTTGCCATGTAAGCTGAAATTAACAAGTAACTTGTTACAAAACCGTATTAAATCAATGCGCTTTTTGTTACAGCATTTCCCAGACAAGTTCCCCAATCGTGGCAGCTTTCCTGTCCTCAAAGGTAATTTGGGATGAGAGAGGTAATGCTTTATATCATCTCTACGTCACCCCAAATGCTGCTTGATAAGAGGCAGAGTTTTAAAGGGGAAATGATTCGCATGACTGTAACGAAGCCGTTGGTTCTCTTTTTGGTCAGCCAATGTTATGTTTCAATCTAATATCTTCTGCTTCTGTATCTAAACGAAACTTTGCTTCCAGGTGTATTGTATCGCTGGCTGTTTTTGCTCTCACAGGATGAAATGGAACCTGAGCAAGCCTTTTAATCATCTCTTTATAGCTGAAATTCATTTTTCCAAATGAAACCCTACTAATTATATTTACTAAAAACTATTCTTTGTACATATTTCTCTAGATCAGCAGCTATACATCTTTGTTTAACTGTTAAAAATGATGTTTTCAAGTGAGTTTTACAAATGATGGCTTGAAGCAAATATTTGCAATACAGAATCCCCTTTCTAAGCAAATCACAGAGTGGTGGGAAATGACACAGTTTTAGAGAAGGAACGGTAGTCGATGTCAGCCAGAACCAGTATTATGTAGCCTCGCTTTGTCTTTTGGTGATCCTGGAGTTGGGGGGCATTATTGGGCCTGGGCGTGGTGGGGGGCGGGGTCAGCGCCCACGTACACTTACTGTGCTGGTAAGAGCCAGTTGCGATCCCCGTGGGGGCGGTAAATAACGTGCCAGTTAGTTGAGACAGCTGAGAAAGAACTTCTATACCTGCCTCTGCACACAAAATACTTTTATTAGTTTACTCACAGGTTTTGCTGTGGAACAGGTAAGTAGTACTCAGGAGCACTAATCAGCCGGCCACGAAACAGGTTACCAACACCTCACAGCTCAGCCCTAAGTGCTGCGGTCCAAACACGTAATTTATGCGGACTGCGCAACAGGGTGGAGAAGAGGGCGTGAGGTTTGAGCTTGTGCTCATTTTCACATCTGGAATACTTGGGCCAAAGTCACAGAAGAGGAAGTCTCGGTATAAAAGGAGAGATTCAAAATCGTTGAACACCAAACAGAATACGACGGTCAAACTTGAGCCCGGCATTAATTTCACTCCCTCTTCAGTGACACTATAGGCTGAAGTATGCTCATCATCTCGACTGTTCTATGGCTTCACGGGCTACAACACACGTCAGAATTTAGCCAATTGCACACTTTAAATACGTACAGATTGTGGTATGTCGACTACACCTTAATAAGGCTGTTTAGAATTGTTAACATAATGCCCCCAGAAGATGAATTTTAGGTTTCTGGCTTATGAAGTAACGGGGTGAACGACCGTGTCTTAACTGAGGAATCCAAGGGAGGGGGAGGGCTGGTGCTGGGTCGGCAATGCGAGTTCGTTCCTGATGTGTTAGCTCTGAGATGCTCTTAGACATGCCAACTGGACAGTCGTAGGAAGACGCCAGCAGGAGTCAGACATGAGTGTGCGGCTCAGAGGTACCTGAGCTGGAAGCGTCAGTTCGGGAGTTTCTGGCATACGGGTTGCAGTCAGAGTCTCGGGAATAGACGAGACTGCATGGGGGGAAAGTGTGGGCTTGGGAAAGGAGAGCACCCAGGATCAAGCCCTGGGCACATTTAAGGGTCTTGCGGAGGAGGAGGGACCAGTGCAGGAGAGGGAGGCAAAGCTGCGGCTGAGGTGGAGGAAGACAAGGAGAGTGTGGTCATAGGGAAACCAAGAGAAGAAGGAGAGTAACGAGGAGTGGTCCTCTGCATCACATGCCGCTGGGAAATCAAAGCCAAGTGAGGATGGAGAAGGCACCAGTGGGTTTGGGCACGTGGAAGTCACTTATTTTCTTCTAAAAGCAGTTTCAGTAGAGATAAAGAGACCACCTGCAGGAACTTGAGGAGCAAATGACAGGTGAGGAAGGTAGACCAATGGTTCCCAAAGGGTGGCTGTTGGGTCAGCAATGGCAGCAACAGCTGGGAACATGGTAGAAATGAACATTCTCAGGCCCCACCCCGGACCCACTGAATCAGACACTCTAGGGTAGGACCCAGCGATGCGTCCTTCGACAAGACCTCTGGGTGATTCAGAGACACGCTGAGGTTGGAGAAGCACTCACTGATAGAGCCAACTTAAAATGTGGCGAGGGAAAGTTTATGATCTCTCTCGTTGTTTTTTGTTTTAGGACAGGAGCTACTCCAGGCGTTCCTGGTTTGATAGGAATGATCCAGGAAAGACAGAGAACTGAGGCCACACAAAAGGGTGCGAGCACAGAAGTGCAGTCGGAAGGTGGAAGGCAGTGGGCTACAGAGTCCCAGTGGAGCTGCTGGTCTTCCACTTGAGCACAGAAGCTTCTTCCACAGCTAACGGAAGGGGAGACAGAGAACGAAGGTAAGAGGCGGGCAGGTGGTGGATCCAGCGTCAGGAGGGAAATTAGGGAGTTTTCTGGGGGAAGTAAAAGGTGAGGTCCAGGGCTGAGAGAGAGCATCGCTGAAAGGATTGACTATAGGGGAGGAAAGAGTTATTTCAAAGGGTGGGGAAATGGATTTGCCAAGGAAATGCAGTAGGATTGCTTTATTGGTGCCGCAACCCTGCCTGACATTTAGGCCCTTCCAGTGAAGTCAGATCAGTAAGAACAGTTGCATTACCTCTCCCAGCAGCCTTCAGGTGCCTTAGCGCAGGCGGGCAGAGAGTTTACAGGTGACTGTGTTTGAGCCAGCAGAGGAATTTAGCCAAAAGGGTGGGGATTTAGCCGGGAAAAAGACAAAGAAGTTCAGTCTTTGCAAGAGAGTAATGATAAGGATGACCCATTAAATTCGAGTTTAATGAGGAAGGAGCCAAGGACCAAGGCATGGTAATAGAGAGTGAGAGAGTGCAGTGTGGATTGCAGCTCTTCAGGCAGAGGACTGACAGAGTGGGAATGTTGAGTTCATGAATTGGAAGTGGTACTTAGGGAGACAGGTGCTTGAAATCCCAGATGTCAGAGGTGATACAGCTGTGGAGCGATGCTTGAGGTGGTGGAAGGGAGGTTTTGGGCTGAGAAGCCAGGGTCACCTGACTGAACCAGGGCATGATGGTTCATCCAGGCGGAAACTGAATACCGTTGACAAGAAGTTCCGTGACGGTTTCAGGGCCCAGGGTTGGGGTGGGAAAGCTGTTGTTTGAGTGCCACTGAGTTTCACTGAGACAGTTTTTGTGTCACCAAATCTATTTATCTTTTCCTCTTTTGCCTTTATTGTCTGACTTTCAATATTATACTTTTCCATATTCTTTCTTTTTCTTTTCCAATTAGAAAATTGGTTGTGCTCTCACTATAAAAGAATGTAATACTAGTTTATTATAGAAAACAGAGGCAAATAAGGTGAAAGAAAAAAATTAAATATAAAAGGAAGGAAATCTCACTTATCCAACCACTGTTGACACCTTGGAATATGTCCTTTTCTGTATACAGACCGCCCCCCCCAAACACAGGTTATAAGCATGCGACCACAATATCCGTATTCTCTGGAACACACTTTTAAACACTGTTGAAAATTATAAAATTTGAAAAACACATCTAGGGATAGATTCTGTTACTATTTTGCTACATTTCCTTATTGATTTTTTATGCTTATTTTCTATATAGTTGAGATTATATTGTTGTAATAACTGTGTAAAAAAGAGAATTTCATTTTCCTTTAAACCCTTTCCCCCCTTTTGTTTTTATCCCTTCCCCTGGTTGAAGCTTGCTAGTGAAATTTGAAAATTAAGAACTTTAAGATTCACAGTTCTCTAAAGAATGGGTAATAAGAAACAGTTTGAGAAAATTTAATTTCATGCTCCCTCTCCCCTGTTCTGCTTGGTAAAAATCAAACAAACAAACAAACCCAGAGCCCATGAAGGCAGGGCTTTTATTTAACAGATAACTCAAGAGTGAATTTGATTTAATGTTTCTGAAATTTCCCTTCAAGTACTAAAATCAACTTCAAATTATAGTGGCTGCTACTAGACAGGGAGGCACTTAAAATTATTCCAGCAACCTCAGTGATCAGCTATTACGCTCATCTTCACAAAGCACATCACTGTTTTTAGTGTTTTAACATTAAGTATTTATATTATTACTTATTTGTATAAATTAAGTTTTTATATTTTTTTATATTGACGAGTTCTATAACATCAGGTTGTTTTACCCTAAAGCTCACAGGAGGAAACGGAGGTTCCCAAACTTGCCTAAGGCCACGCAGCCAAGGTGGCCCGAGCAGGATCCAAGGCCAGGGTCTTGGTCACCAAGTTCACGCTCACACATTCCAGGTTCAGGACACTGCATGGCAAGCTGTGTCAGACTGACCAGTCATAGCTCCTGTGCTGATGAGGTGCTTTCCCTCGTGTTGTGCAGCCTGACTTCACTGTGTTTTCCAGAAGAAACAGAAATAATGTTCCTGGCTGGCTCTTGTCACTAGTGACCTTATTTCTACAGAACAGTTTACTGGGACCACTAACCCCAAAGCCTGTTTCCTCTAAATGCCTGAGTATAAGAGGTCTAAAGCAAAAAAGAAAAGAGTAAATGCGACGGAATCATTTGAACAAATTCACAAAATATCGTAAGGTGGGCAGGACCACTACCTTTCAAGCCTCACCTGATGCTCCGAGTGGCACGAAGAGGTCCACGTGACCCCCTTCTTCTTCAGGGGCCACACAGCTGCCTAATTTCTCCCAGAAGTCCCTCACCTCAGGCTTCAATAAATTTTTAATACCTATTTTATAGCCTGAGGAAGAAAATCGAAAAGTCATATTAATTTGTAACATTCCCATGACTAGAAACTCTTAACAGTTTGTGAAAATAGAAGCACAATTCAAAAAGCCAACATCTGCCCCTCAGATCAAGATCTGCAGGGCATCTCTTCGTCCACGCCGCAGCGTGTTCAGGCCACGAAAGGTACCACTGGAGTTCGGTGTGGCCCTAGTCTCCTTCACGCTCCAGATTTACTGGACACTGCAGACTTGGTTTGGGACCTTGTGTTCCTGCCTCCACCGTGTACAGTGGAAGTGCCCAGCTCAGAACAGGGTTCAGGGCAGATGGCCAGTCAAGTCCTGGGATTTTGCAACCAAGTTCCAAAGGAGAAATGTTTCCCACGATTGTCAATCAAAAAACAAGCCACTTGGAGCAGAAGTGATGCTCCAGGAAATGGTAAACATCACTGCAATGCTCTCTCCCTGGGAATGGGTGCGATGACTCAGCCCACCTGTGCGTGTCTGGGCTGGTTTCAGAACTGGTCCTGGAGGCTCAGCTTTGCTGACCCCACAAAGGTGATGCAAACGAAGTCAGGCACAGAAGCTTGGCAGTTTGCACCTTCACATTGAGAGGTCAGACACATAATGGAAGGTCCTCTTCAGGTGACTGGACTGAGACTTCATTTTGTTGTTTTTAAGGCAAAAGTTTTGGGGAAAATACCGCAGTTATATAGAAGGAGACTTTAGTTTTCTGTGGTATTTTTGTTATTGTCACTGTTGCTTTAATGAAAGGAAACAAAGAAAAGGCAGAGTTTGGAAAACTTCCTCATCTAGAGATCAGCCCTGACTGGTGGGACTCAGCAGGTGGGGTATCAGTCTGGAAAGTGAAAGATTCACTGGTTTGATTCCTGGTCAAGGGCACTTGCCTTGCTTGGCCCTTGTGGGTTCGGTCCTGGTTGTGATGCTTAATGAGAGGCAACCGATCGATGTTTCTCTCACACATTGATGTTTCTGTCCTTCTCTCTCTCCCTCCCTCCCCCTCTCTCTCAAAATAAATAAGTAAAATCTTTAAAAAAAAAAAAGAGCTGCAATCAGGAAAAAGCCCTAACAGGCCCTCTTGCCCTGCAGGAGGCACACCTGCTGCCACAGTGCAGACCCGCGCTCAGCACGTCACTGTCCAGGGAAGAGCCACCATGTAACCCGTCACAAATGCAAACCCCAAAGAGCAGCTGCGCTGTACTTTGGGGGATATAAAAATTGGATGTGGAATACAACTCGTTTCAGGCACAGGTAAACTAAACAAGAAAAGTGAAAAATAAGGCACAGCTGAACCAAAAACTAATAAAATTCACTGAAACTTGGGTTCCAGCCCCAGACATGGCAGTTTGGCAGGTGGTGGGGGTGCTCGCTCTGCCAACTTGTGAGATTCCTGCCAGCTAGACCCTAGGCCACGTGTTCCCTCTCCTCCCTCATCCCACAAAGGTGGAAGATTTCAAGTTAGTAAAACTGAAACAATTCTATTTTAGGTATAAGCTAAGAAAGATGCAAGTTATAGTGTGAGGAAGAATAGAAACTAAAAGTTTTATTTCTAAAACATTCACCATCTCCTTCCCCCCAAAACAGGTAACTACTGACATTTTTAAAAGATGGCCCGTGACAGGTGAATGATGCCAGCTGACCCTTTCCTTTGCATGCAGCCATTTGGAAATACTGTTAGTGCACATCAGCATACAAATCTGGGTTTGCTGCTATTAACATTGCTTAACTTTCATCAAACTTAACATTTTTGTGCATCAAAGGACATAATCAACAGAGTAAAAGGCAACCTTCACACTAGGAGAAAATACTTGCAAATCATATTCTGGTAAGGGGTTAATATTCAGACTATATAAAGAATGCCTACAACTCAATAACAAAAATCAAATAATCCAATTAAAAAATGGGCAAATGACTTGAATAGACATCTCCCTAAAGATGTCCAAATGGCAACCAGCATATAAAAAGACGTTCAACATCACTAATCGTCAGAGAAATGCAAATCAAAGCCGTGATAGATGGCACCTCATACCCATTAGGATGGCTACTGCCTAAAAATAACCCAGAAAGTAACAAGTGTTGATGAGATGGGAAGAAGTCGGAGCCCTTGTACACTGTGGGTGGGGTTGTAAAGTGGTGCAGCCACCATGGAAAATGTAGTATGGCATTTTCTCAAAACATTAAAACCAGAACTACCATATAATCCGGCAATTCTACTTCTGCATGCATAACCAAAGGGATTAAAAGCAGTCTCAAAGATATGCTTGCATGTTCGCATTCATAACAGCACTAGTCACAATAGCCAAGAGGCAGAAGCAACCAAAATGTCCATCAATGAATGAATAAACAAAGTGTGGTATATACATACAGTAGAATATTATTCAGCCTTAAAAAAGGTAGAAAAACTTGCTACATGCTACAATATGGACAAACCTTGAAGACATCATATAAAATGAAACAGGCCAGTCACAAAAAGTCAAATACTATATGATTCCAGTTGTATGAGATATCTAAATTAGTCACCTTCATGGGAGCAGAAAGTGGAATAGCAACTCCTTGGGGCTTGAGAGACAGGGAAAAGAGAGTTCTTGTTTAATGGCATGATGGTTAATTTTATGTGTCACTCTAGTGAGGTGCCCAGAATTTTGGTCAAGAATCATCCTAGGCGCATCTGTGACAGTGTTTGGGGGCAACATTAACATTTGAACGGGTAGGCTGAGCAAAGCAGATTCCCTACTGTGGATGGGCCTTGTTAGCGCAGTGGAAGGCCCAAACAGAGCTACTCCTGCCTGGTTAACTCGGAGCTGGGCTGTCAACCTTCTTAACAACTGGGAACTTACCCAGCACTGGGAGGTCATCCGCGTGGACAGACACTGCATCAGTGCACAGTTGGCTGTTCTTTCCAACCCCACCTTACCTTGCAGTAAGTTGATTTCTCTGCTATCTCCATCGCTAAATATCCCCACACTCTGTGCCTTCTGCCCATCCAGAGCTTTGTCTATGAGGTACAGCAGGCTCTCCAAGGTCATGCCGCTGTGTTCGTACACCACAGAGGTGACACCTGCCCTGACGCTGTCCACCACCATCTAGAAGAGAAAACCAAAGCCCTTTACTTGAGACTGTTAATGATAGAAGTTCAATGAACATGTCTTCTGTGATTTGGAAAGACTATTGTTTTTTCAGAAATTATGGAAAGAGAAACATCTCTTTCACTGGGCTTTTAAAAATGATTTCTTTTCTAATTATTAGAGGGGAAAATGATATACATTTATGTGTGCATCACTCAGAGATAAATTCTATTAACAAGTTAGGTTATTTCCTTCCACCCCTTCACAGAGACATATATATATATGACTTTCAAAAAATAATAAAATTGATATCATTCAATTTTGCAATAGACTTCTGAGATAGATTTAATTTTCTTCTTAGTTATGAGTTTTTGAATTATAAATATTTATAAAAATTTTCCACTTAAATAAAAATCAAAAACACTATTCCTTGAATTCAACAACCAAATAGACTTCATTGTGACAAAGTTAATTGGTTAGCAGCAGACAGGTCAGAAAGTCACTGAAGTCATTAATGTTTCACAAAACCTCATGCCACCTTCTGGAGATCAGAGTTCAACAGAATGGAGAACTACCACACGGTTACACCCTCCTTTGTAACTACCCCCATATCAAGTTCATAGTCAAGTAGCTATGACACAGTATTATATACAGAAGAATGAACTTATATATAGGAGAATGAACTTATTTTATATCAGTTTATTCACTCATGCTCTGCCACCAGTGACCCTCTGTGCCCAGCACGGTGAACTTTCAAACATTAGGGAAACTGTGGTCTACGTGGAGATCAGAGCTCTGATCTTGCTTTCCTGTGGACCTGCTAAGTCAGCCCTTGTAAGCGGTCCAGGTCCATCCCTAGATGCCCAGACATAGAAGTGATTTCATATCTTAACAAGAAACATTCTGGCTCTGGCCAGTGTGGCTCAGGTGGTCGGGCATCATCTCTCGGACTGAAAGGTTGCCGTTGGGCTTGGGAACACACAAGAGGCAACTGGTCGATGTTTCTCTCCCTCTCTCTCCCTCACTTCCCCTTTCTCTAGAATAATTTTTAGAAAACATTTTGTTGCAAATAAGAATTTTTTTGGAAAACTTTGAGTAGGCTAATGAGTATAAATGACTAGATATTGCTTACATATGTCCCTATGCGTATACACACACACACACACACACACACATATACTTCCTTTATTTTTCGTATTCACATCAAAATTAAAATACGTGACTTCATCGTAGAAAGAGTGTATTTTAATTTAATGACACCCTCATTATACAGACCACAAAATAAGATTTCTGACATTATTCCTTTGAAAGGTGCTGGGTACTTATTGTTAATTCCTTGGGCATTCCAAAGAAGTTTTAAAATAATCTGTAATCACCTTGTTCTTTTGTGGATTAAGTGCAAGAAATTCAGTAAGTATTTACTGGATACCTACTAAATATAGGCAGTTTAGGCCTTTAATGCTTTATTTTTATTTTTTTGTTTCTTTAAAATTTTTATTTTAAGCCCTGGCTGGCGTAGCTCAGTGGATTGAGCACGGACTGCGAACCAAAGCATCACAGGTTCGATTCCCAGTCAGGGCACATGCTTGGGTTGCAGGCCACGGCCCCCAACAACTGCACATTGGTGTTTCTCTCTCTCTCTCTTTCTCCCTGCCTTCCCTCTCTAAAAATAAATAAATAAATAAATAAATAAATAAAATCTAAAAAAAAAATTATTTTAATTTTTAAATAGATAATGAATTAATCAAACCATACATTTTATAGTTCACTCAGAGAATCTTAAAAATAACTAGTTAGTAATTCTTCTATTTTCATAAAGTTATGTTACTTTCAGTAATTACATATTAGTACTCTTTTTAGAAGTAAAAATTCTCAGTGAGCTAATACTTTGTAGCAGTTTTTAATATGTACATGTACACATATGTATATTCACTCATAAAACATGTACAGTACAAACATCTGTTGAATATTTCCATCAGTTGGATCACTAGAGATTTTCAATGGTTTAATTTAAATTAGTAACTTTACATGAAGTGATTCATATAATAAACTTTTCTGTTAGAAGAGGCTTATTAAATAGGGCTTTGAATCCTATGGCACAGCAATTAATAAATCTCAAATACCTAATGGGTATTTTCTTTTTTTTTAAAGATTTTATTTATTTATTTTTTTAGAGAGGGAAGGGAGGGAGAAAGAGAGAAAGATAGAAACATCAATGTGTGGTGGCTGGGGGACATGGCCTACAACCTAGGCATGTGCCCTGACTGGGAATCGAACCTGCGATGCCTGGTTCGCAGCCCGCGCTCAATCCACTGAGCTACACCAGCCAGGCCCTAATGGGTATTTTCTATACTGAAAGAACTTGATTGAGTGCTATTTACACTGTAGGAGAGCATACCAAAGAACTAAAGTAATGTTCTGTAATCAAAGAATGGCTACGCTTTAATTTCCTTCATATATCCTAATCACCAAATTAAAATTTTAGGAACTTCTAATTCATCCATAACAACAAAAGTGTACAAAAATTGAGTGGAAGAACATATATATAAGTTGTCATTTTTGAGTTCTTTGTTTTCTTTTTTATTGAATTTATTTTGGGGTTACTGGTTAACAAAATTTTACAGGTTTCAGGTGCACAATTGTACACCACATCATCTGTATTGTGTGTTCACCACCCCCAGTCAAGTGTCCATCCATCCCCATCTACCCCTATACCCTCCTCCAACCACTCCTACCCTCCAGGCAGCCACCACACTACTGTCAGTATCCCTGAGGTTTTTCTCTCTTTTTATTTTGCTCAATCCCTTCAACCTCCACTCAGCCCACCCCCAAAAAACCTGTCAGCCTGCTCTCCATCTATGAGTCTGTCTCTAATTTTGATTTATGGTTATCCCTGTTGGTTCTCATTTTTAAAACTGCCCTGTGTTTGTAAATTTCCACTCAGAGAGGACCAGTTGTCTTTTAGGAGATGAATCATTTTCATGCACTTGGTGGCCAAGGATCGTCGTACAATCTGCAGCATCAATGAAAACACTTGATTCGGAGAGGCCTGGCCTTCTGACACACTCTGTACCTCATATGCAGGAATCCGAGATGATATTAATATGAAGTGTGGCGGGGAAGCACATGAAGGGCTGTCATCATTTTTAAAAACTCCACGCCAATTTTTCTTTGATAGTAAAGGGTAGGAATGTCTTCCAGAAACATTTCTTCTATAGGGGAAAAAGCGGGGAGTAAGTGAAACTCTCATTTTCTCTTAATTCAACTTTGATTGCATGTTCTCTGTGTCCATCAGCTACATATTGTGTATGAGGCAGGTGGCCTCAGTACCTCAGTATCTCCCTGCAGTTGGGGACAAAGGCAAATGGGTCTCCTGGGCAGGTTGGGGGCAAAGCTGCCCTCTGGTCCTCTCTTCCTCCATCTGTGGGATGCTAGAAAGTTCTCTTGGAACTTAGCTTTTGTGGGGCACTTAAAATGAGTGTAGTGACTTACTTAGGGGTTCAAAACAACATTTTGAAAAGGGGCAGTGGAGAGATTTCAAATTTCCATAATCCCCCAGGCCTCACAGTTATCCAAGTAATGTCTCCATTCTCTCCAGAGCCACCCCTACCCCACCCCCACATTACCATTTGGATATGCTTACACCCTAAAACATTTCTGGAAGAAAATGATATTTTTAGTCAATAACTTTGTGCAAAAAATATACCATATCCACAGTACGGCCTCCTTGTGAAGTTAAGAATATTTGAAATGTAAATTTTGAATGTTATATATTTCTTCCTTCAGAAAGCATGCTAAAGACCACTGTTTTGCTATATCCAAGGATAAGGGCCGTATAATTATGAGAATCTACATGCTAGCTAGATTGTTCTAGAATAAGTCCTTGGTATCAAGGGATGGTCCAGAGCCTTCAGGAGATGGAGGTTTGCTTACCGTTTGGGCAAAGCTTCTAAGGATGCCAAAACAAGCTGTTTCTCCAAAGCTTCGTGTAAACCCACTCGATCCCTCGCAGTCTGGGAGAGACGTGGCTGGCATTGGGATTTCAACAATCTAGAGCAGCCTGTTCCACTCACCCACGGGGGTCGGTCTCGGAATAACTCCTCTGGAAGACAAACAGCAGCCGGCTTGGCTGTTCACAACACGCTTCTCCCAGCCAAGTCTCCATAGATAAAAGGCACCAAAACTAAGCCTGTGCCAGGGCAGTATTCCAAACGGCAATCATTATGGCCACTTTTACACTCTATTTGTATTTCTTATTCTGTCCGCACTGTGGCTGCAAGTTTCCAGTCATTTCAGGTCAAGAAACAAAGCTCAGAGAACAAGCAACTCTTTTCTTGTGGAAACCAGTTAATTTATAGGCTTCCCATCCATTTCTGTCCTCCTCCTTGGCTTCAAGTAACTTCTCTTTGCTAAGATCTCACAGAGGGCGAGTCAGTAAAATAATAAATAAATAAAAAGGAGAACTCAAATCAACTTTGTCGATTACCTTTCCACACAAGTCAGAAGGCTTAGCTGAAAGTGTCTTCTCCCCACTCCCTTTCTACTTTTGAAAAAGTGCCACTCTTCCTGCTTTTGTCCTCATGCTCATTTCTCCTCTTTTTCATCAATCCCCAAGTCTTCTGAATTGTCCTGAACCTATTTCTTTGTTTAGGCTGGTGTTCATACTTCTCTCGCCTCCTTATCTTTGGTCTTATAAGTTTGAGAAAAACTAGAACAGGCAATGGAGACACTGATAGTTGACCTTATATAGATCATCTGAAATATTGTTTGCTTATTAATTAACTGGAAATATACAATGAGGAGAAAAAGAGCTTATCCTGAACATAGGAGTACTTCTGAGAGTGCCACCCACGTGCTATTCCAGAAAAACAGCACTGCCCTCCTCTGTGGGAATTTGTATGTAAATCCATTGATTTTGACACTACTTGGTCGAGATAAGAAGTTTTAAAATGCTACTCACTCTTACGCAGTGCAAGTTTCTCCCACATTATTTTCCTTAGGCACTTTTCTCTTTGTCTCTCCTGTAGCTCCTCATCTTCTGTTTTGGGTTCATTCAGGGTCCCATAAACAGCGGCGGCTTCCCTAGGCGTCAGCCAGTCTAAGTTGGACACGCAAGCAATGTAATGGTGCTTCCAAGCACCGTATTCATGATCCGTTGGAGTATAGGGCAGAAACCACCCGAACCTGATGCACTTGGGCATCCATAAGCAATCCTTCAGAGACAGAAGTGAGAAAGATGAGTTGCGAGTTTTTTAAAGGTCAGTTTCCTAGTCATCATGCTTTCAGGTACATGGATCATTTGTTTTAATACTTTAAGATTTCGAGTGCAGTTGACTTGCCATCTAAACTTGACTCTGAAAAATGAGAAGCATTCCTTACTCCATAGGAAAACTATTCTCTGATGAACACGGATGCTATATATAAATATCTGTATTAGTTGTCTTTGTGTGCTCATCTAGTGCTCCCAGAGCACTTGGTTACTCTAACCCTGGATTTGGAGACTTCTGCTTCTAGCAGTGGTGTGTCCGTTCATTCCGGCCAGTCCTCCCCCTGAGAACAACTTTGACTGAGTCATACGATATTGCCCGTGCACCACCACTTTTGAGATAGGAAAACAGTAAGTTTCATGTGATGTAATCCAATTAAACATCTAGACAGAATATCAGACAACAACCATCTGAGGTTGTGATGGAGCTACAGTGCATGAGCACCTGTGTAGCCAAGACCCTGGAGAGGAGGGAAATCCAGGGGCAGACCTGGTTGTTGGCACCGCTTTCACACCATTTGACAGTTCCAAAGTCAAGTTCAGGTTGACAAGCAGAGCAGAAAGTTATAAGTGAAAGCCTTACAAGCTGTAAAGACTTTTAGGCATTCTCACAGGGAAGAGAGGAAACAAACTTAAACTGGGGGCCCACGATGGGGAAGAACCCTGGTGGCCACACCAGGCTGTCAACTGAGATCCTTTTCTGTAAAGATGATAAAGAATTGGATACACTCTCACCAGGACTGAAGCTAGCTTTGAAATTTCTCACCCTTTGATTAGACTTAAGGGATCTATTCCTAGCCGACGAAACAAATGCCAGAACCAAAAGCAAATTATTTCTGAAGGAAGATAATATCATCCAGAGACTCAAATTACTACGTTGACTTCTTGCACTCAGTATCTAGTACTCGATCAAAAGCACCAGGCACACAAAAAGACATTTGTCTTTGAATAAACAGAGAGAGACCCTCAGGAGATCCAGATGTTGTAATTATTAGACATGAACAAAAAGAAAAAAAAACTAAACATGGGAAAATATATTTGCCAATGGTACCTTGGACAAGGGTTTGATCTCCAAAACATGCAAAGAATTCACAGGACTCCACTCCAGGAAGACAAAGAACCCAATTAAAAAATGGGCAAAGGACCTAAATAGACAACTCTCCAAGGAGGACATATAGAGGGCCCAGGGACATATGAAAGGATGCTCAGCATCACTAGCCATCAGAGAGATGCAAATTAAAACCACAATGAGATACCACTTCACACCGGTCAGAATGGCCATCATAAACAAATCAACAGACAATATGTGCTGGTGAGGCTGTGGAGAAAAGGGAACCCTAGTGCATTGTTGGTGCAAATACAGACTGGTGCAGCCACTGTGGAAAACAGTATGTAATTTCCTCAAAAAACTAGAAATGGAACTGCCTTTTGACCAGCAATTCCACTGCTGGCATTATACCCTAAGAATCCTAAAACACCAATTCAAAAGAGCCTGTGCACCCCAATGTTCATAGCAGCACAATTTACAATAGCCAAGTGCTGGAAACAGCCTAAGTGCCCATAAGTAAATGAGTGGATCAAAAAACTGTGGTACATTTATACAATGGAATACTACATAGCAGAAAGAAAGAAGGAACTCCTACCCTTTGCAACAGCATGGATGGAACTCGAGAGCAGTACGCTAAGTGAAGTAAGCCAGGTGGTGAAAGACAAATACCATATGATCTCACCTATTAGTGTAACATACTCAACAAAACAAGCAATCAAGCAAAATAGAACCAGAGACATGGAAATAAAGA